>VWZZ01004726.1:246737-266111 GCA_013399095.1 Psophia crepitans
CTTCACAGAATTACAGTCACTGGGGTTGGAAAAGACCTTTAAGATCATCGAGTCCAACCGTTAACCTGGTACTGCCAAGTCCACCGTTGAACCATGTCCCCGAGTGCCACATCTACATGTCTTTTAAGTATCTCCAGGGATGGTGACTCCACCACATCCCTGGGCAGCCTGTTCCAGTGCTTGAAAACCCTTTTGGTGAAGAAATTTTTCCTCATACGCAATCTAAACCTCCCCTGGCACCATTTGAGGCTGTTTTTTCTTGTCCTATCGCTTGTTACTTGGGAGAAGATACCAACACCCACCTGGCTACACCCTCCCTTCAGGCAGTTGTAGAGAACGATCAGGTCTCCCCTGAGCCTCCTCTTCTCCAGGCTAAACAGTCCCAGTTCCCTCAGCCGCTCCTCATTGGACTTGTGCTCCAGCCCCTTCTCCAGCTTTGTTGCCCTTCTCTGGACACGCTCCAGGGCCTCAATGTCTTTCCTGTGGTGAGGGGCCCAAAACTGGACGCAGCACTTGAAGTGCAGCCTCACCAGGGCTGAGTACAGGGGGATGATAACTTCCCTGCTTCTGCTGGCCACACTGTTTCTCATACAAGCCAGGGTGCTGCTGGCCTTCTGGGCCACCTGGGCACGCTGCCAGCTCTCAGCCAGCACCCCCAGGTCCTTTTCCACGAGGCAGCTTTCCAGCCACTCTTCCCCAAGCCTGTAGTGTTGCCTGAGGTTCTTGTGACCCTAGTGCAGGACCCAGCACTGAGCCTTGTCGAACTGTATTCAGTTAGCCTTGGCCTTGGCCTATGGATTCAGGCCATCCAGATCCCTCTGCAGAGCCTTCCTACCCTCAAGCAGATCAACACTCCTGCACAACTTGGTGTCATCTGCAAACTGACTGAGTGTTCAGTTCATGCAAGTCACTGATGAATTCCTCCTGCTACGTCTTGTTGCCTGCCAGTTTTAATTTTTTTTCAACATTTCTATGTCCCTTTATGTTCAAAGTCCCTCTTTTTTAATTCTTGCCTACAGTTCTTGTACCTTCTCACATTTTAAATTCTTTGTTTCTGTATTGGATTTATGCGTCAGGGTTTTGGTGGCAGCAGTGCTGCAGGTGTGACTTCTGTGAGAAGACTCCAGGAGCTGCCCCCATAGTGGACAGAACCCATTCCAGGTAGCTGCAAGAGGGACCTGTCGCTGGCCAAAGCTGAGCCACAGTTCTCCTGGGGTGGCCTCTCCAGTGCTGAGTAGAGGGGAAGGATCACTGGACTTTGCTACTGCCCCAAGGTGGCATCACCAGAGACTGTAAGAAGCAGAGGTATTCCTGTCCACTGTCCCATCAGACTGGCCTGCGGGGGAGATGCCTGGCAACTGGCAGGAGACAGAAGAGGAGGTAAGCTGTGCAAAGTGGGTTTTTTTGGTTTTGTTTTGTTTTGTTTTTTAATATCTATCTTGCAAAACGAAATAATTTCCTATGGCCCGAACTGGTTTTGAAAGACATGCTGGTCCTTGCCAGAACTAGGTTTGAAAGAAGTTCTCACTTTAATTACGAAGGTCTAGCATCTCTATTTGTAGCAGGAAGGCTTTGTGGGAAAAGGGAGGTTTTGCCTCTTTATGAGACAACCCCCTCCAAGGAATAAATAAGGAATAATTCAGAAGCCAGAACATTTTATGTAGCTCCCTGTAAATCTTTGGAAACACAGAGGAAGTGATATTTCCTTTCTTCTTCTCTAGCTTTCTCCATTTCCCATGAAACTGCTTAACCAATTTGAGATTTTTGCCTCTGCCACCCAACACTACTGGCCTTTGCAATCAGTTTCCTCTACATGAAGGGGCTCTGTAATACCCTTTTCTACTAATTGGTATGTAAGATAAGGACAATCTAACCATCAGAAACTTTCCTGTCCTCAGCTTCCCTAAATCGAATCGGTCCCAAGGATCTTTTTACAGGTTAGAAGAAAGGAGAAGTCACGATCCTTATCACACAGCACAGATGAAGTGAAGGGCAGCTTTAAAGTCAAGGAAAGCTCACCGTGTACAGCTCAGTCAGCACTCCTGGGTGTGACTTTGTTTTTTAAAAAAAGGGGCATGAGAGTCTTGTTCGGTCTTGTCCTTTCAGGTTTCCAGTCTAAACAAAATGGATTTCTATTCATTCTATTGAAATGATCATCATTTTAATAACACTTTCTTCCTGCTCCATGTGTCAAAGAATTTTGTGTTCCTAGGAAATTTAACCTTGTGTACCTTTTTTTTCTTTTCTTTTTTTAAACCCCTAGTGAAAACTAGCAGTTCCTACCAAAACAGACTCTTTCATAGAAACCTGCATTTTTTTTATACACAGACCGTACGAACTATTACCAAGTTATTAACACAAACTGTGCTTTATTTAACACATACTTTTTACCCCACCAGAATAAAACCAAGAAACTTTCTCCAAAATCTGACTGCAGAGAGATCTGTGGAAGATCTATGCAGTCAATTTATTTGAATATGTTTAAATTCTGTACATAAATTTTTAAGAATCCAAGCAAGACTACTGATTTATTTTAGTCAAAGGAAAACTCAAGAGACCTTGCTAGCTTTTGTTGCTTTCTGTAACTGAGTTTTTTTTCCCTAATATTTATGAATATACTGCACAACAAAATAAGTATTCTTGCATAACTTATTTATGTACTCATGTTTGAGGAAGGAATTAGCAGCATTTTACTTAGCATTATCCTGGTTTCGGCTGGGATAGAGTTAATTTTCTTCCTAGCAGCTGGCATAGTGCCTTGGTTTGGATTTAGGATGAGAATAATGCTGATAACACACTGATGTTTCAGTTGTTGTCAGGCAGTCAGGGACTTTTCAGCTTCTCATACTGCCCTGCCAACGGGAAGTTGGGGGTGCCCAAGAAGCTGGGAGGGGACCCAGCCAGGACAGCTGACCCCAACTGGCCAAAGGGATATTCCACACCGTATGATGTCCTGCTCAGTCCATAACTGGGGGCAGCATGGCTCAGGAACTAGCTGAACATCAGTTCTGGGTGGTAAGAAATTGTGCTGTGCATCACTTGTTTTGTATATTCTTCTTATTCTTCTTCTTATCATCATCATCGTCATCTTCCTTTTCTGTCCTATTAAACTGTCTTTATCTCAACCCGCAAGTTTTACCTTTTTCTTTTTGATTCTCTCCTCAGTCCCACTGGGGGGGGGAATTGAGCGAACAGCCGAGTGGTTGTTTTAGCTGCTGATCGGGTTAAACCATAAGTACCTAAATCAGGAAAATTATTCTTTCTATATGTATAAAAGCAATCTCCCCTTTTTACTTGCCATAAAGCATACATAATACCCACTATCCCCAAAATTCCCTTTACAAGCAAAGTAAAACACAAGCTTTGTTTTAAATTCCTCTCTCCCCTTCTCAGATAACTCCTACAACTGTTTTTGCACTTCCAGTTTAACTGATCTTATAGGAAGGTAGATCTACAGAAATAACTTGAAAAACCAACTCTATCCCTGCACAGCATGCTAGAGCCTCATGGCCTGCTTCCATGGCAAATTCATTTAGATTAACTTTACACATAAAAGCCTCTAATTTAGGGAAAATATTTAAATTTGTTCTGTATAACTCTTGACTTTTGCCTACAACAAGTAGATATTAAGGAATAGATTGATCAAACGTGAATTTCCTTTGGAGTAACAGTAGTCAACAGTTCTGGTGTGACTTGAGCGGAAGAAAATGAGGGTCTGAGTGCTTTGCCAGGCAGTGTTCATTCTTGGTTGGTGTGTGCCTTTCCGTAGCACTGCTATAGCCCATTTAATGTTCTGCTTTTGATTTTGCTTCAAATTTACATTATGTAGCTAGTTCTAAGCGTTTATACCACAGTGTAAGTCTAGATGCAGGCAACCTTATGCCTCATTGACAGTATTTTCCTTAGGACCCTGGCTCACATGAGAACCTCCGTGTTGTCCTATTCCCTTGTACAAATACAGCTTTCTTCCTTTTTGGGTCCTCGTTAATTAAAAATACTTTGAATAGTTTGAATCCTACTGTAGCAAAACATTATGGTGTAACACATAAATGATGAAGAAAAAACTCCTGCTAGCGTGGATCGCTTCCCAGCATTCATAACAACAGGGCAGCGCGCTGCAAGTCCAGCCCCTCTCACCTCCGGCCCTCCTTGCTGTAAGTAGCGTCCCAGCAGTGGGGAATGGGCAGGGAAGGGGGGTGCCAACAGGCCATATCTGCCCCCTCCCCACCCCCAAAAAAATCACCATTCCTTTCCTGCTGCTGCTGCTTTGGAGGGTGGGTTGGAGAGATTCTGCACAGGCAGAGCCAAGACACTAACAGTACTATTGGTGGAGGTTTTTAAAGAGCGGAAGGCTGTTTAGACAAAAGTCATGGTCTCTATATAAGTACAATTAAATCTGGTCTCTGTAGGAAATAGAGACCAGATGTTATACGCTGCCTCTTAATTTTGTACTTCTGGAAATTCAGTGGGGGAACAACGACACACAGATAGTGCCTGTGCTCTCTAATCTGCTCTTTTGGATTATGTGTCAGTGGATTATTCACTTACCTGCTTTAAGACATTTCTGTGTAAAGAGTCTGCATTGCAAAAAAAATCTATTCTCTCTACCTTTTTTTTCCCCTAAGCAAATAATTGATTTTCAAGATTTTATTTATGTGTGTGTTTTGCAATTCTTTGTGGGTTTTTTTTTTCCCCAAGTATTTTATAGAACAGTCTGAAATTCATCCATAAAGCTGGTAATTTTCTGACTGTAGTGAGTTTTCCTGAAACTGGGATATCATGCAGCTTTTTATACAACCTTGTTTTATCACATTATTATGCTTTTCCTAAAGCTCCAATTCTTCTACAATATATTACTTTGTGAAAGTGGCCTAGTGAGGTGATGGAGCATTTTCTTTATCAGTTATTTCCTACGAAATTTGCATATGGTGCAGGTTAATGTCTCTCTCCCTCTGCTGCCAACTCGGCTATAGTTAATCACACAATTTAGTCTGATGATGATTTATTCCAGCTAATGATGCATGAGATGTAAAAAGCCCAGAGGAGGAGTTTGGGGGACTGGAAATTAGGAGGGGAAAAATTCCCAAACCAAACATTCCCACCTTCTTTCTTTGCAAACTCAGCATATCTTCTGCTGAAATTACTGAGACAACATGGAGCCCTGTTTTGTTTTGTTTTTTACAGTCTCTTGGTGGTGGAATCACACTTTAAATCATTCTGCAAAAGCATGACTTAGTTAACACTTCATTATGCCAGATGATTTCCACTGTGCTGTAGTTGGCAGAAAAGCCTGACTTTCCTCATGCATTTTATCCATCACCCGCTTCAAATTAAGAAAATGTGACTTTAAACGTTTTTGTCTAAAAGGCATATGGCTGAATGTCTGTGTACCCCATCGCCAGTTGTACTAGGTGGGTATGTTAAAAATATGAAAGATCAGATACCACAGTTAAATTAAGATACTTCTATGATTATTTTTTTTCCCTTCAAGGAATAAATATTTCACTGTAAAACACTATTTGAAGAGTAACATGTTTCAACTCACGGATCATGAGTGCCTTGCAGCATAACTTTACAATGTGGTCAGTCGAATGAATTTAGTAGGTGGAGAACATGGTTGTTTGCTCGCATAAGGGTTTCCAAATTGTGATCTTCAGACCCCCAGCTAAGTGTCATGGGAAGTGATGCACATGTGGTCCCAGGGCCAAATCATCCCCTCTACAACTTGTATTAAGATGATGGGAGCCTCCAAAATATTTGAGGGTAGCAAATGGTGTAGGAAATCTGGCAGTCATAACCTTAGTGGAAAATTCTTTTTCAAAAAGCAGAAAATAGACTTATTTCTAGAATAATACTATATCCTGTCCCTAGCAACAGTCACACTCCTGTAATGCTGGGAGTCAAGCCTCCTGGAATGCGTGGATACGTACGGTTATTTCTTATAGGTGAACCCCAAACCCTTTATTCAATTTTTGCTCCTTTCTTTATACAAGACTCCAATTTTCAATATTTATAAATTCAAACAGTGAGGTTATATGCAACTAAATGATAACATCTATCTTAATTTTGTATCCTTTTAAGATACAATCTTAAGATGAAAAAGAGAGATCTTTCTGAAATGGATAAACACCCTTGCCATCCGACTGGAAGTGTGCTCAAAAAGGAAAGGCGGGGGAAAAGCCCACCCATGGCATTGTCATCAATTGTCACCAGTCCAGCTGCACTACTGGAACATGTAAACCTTTATTTCTGCACCTAGCCCTTCTTTTTTGGATCTATTTCAGTTAAATATGATGTTCTAACTAAAGATATCTCAGCACGTTTCAATAGGCATGGGCTTATGCAGAAAGACTTCTCAAGCCTGAGCTCAGGTCTGTAATCATATGATATCCTGACAAAGAAATTACAGAACTGTTTTACAGGAAGTGCCATCAAGAAGTTATCTAGTCCACTTCCCTAGTACAAATAAATTTAGATCCATTTATATAACTTGTTGAATAGAGAGTGCAGTGAATGTTGTAGAAAATCCCTGCTCCTCTCATATCAGATATTTTCCATTATGCTAACACACAGGGGTGTTTTCCTCCTGATGTGACTGGGTATCAGAAAATATTTGTAAATCTCTTTTGTTTAAACGACCAGTGTTCAAAATGAGACAATTTTTAACAATATCCTGAAGTACCTTTCATTTCAAAATATCACGTTATACTTCTATAAACTGCCTGTAGACATAAAAGAAGCAATTAAAAGGTAGTCTTTGGTCTGCATTTCTTTAGAAAAACAATTTTAACTACATTAAATTGTCTGTTAATTGATGCCATCTTGAAAAATCCCCATGACAATGCAGATTCTGCTTTGAAAACTGACATCCCCTCCAAGAACGAAACCCACATAGTGATACAGAAATTTCACACAATTTGAAAAGAAAGCCTGACAGAAATGAAACAGCAAGGAATAAGTTTAAATTAGGTCCAATTCATGTGCCAAAGTTAAAATTATTGAGAAGCATTTCTGTAGAGGTAGTGAAAAATCAGATGGACCATGCCTCGAGCAAACTGGTCTAGCTTGGCCTGTTTGATTCTGTGAAGAATGTAGTCATTGAGTAATTTAGGTTGGAAAGGTCCTCAGGAGGTCATCTGCTTCAGCTTCCTGCTCAAAGCAGGTCTAGTTTCCAAACTCAATCTTTTAATTCTTAGTTCAATGCATAAAATCCGAAGCGCTGAAAGATTCAAGTTTTTTGGATTTCTGAGGCTGGGGACTCCACAGCCTCTCCGGGCGGTGTGTAACAGCATGGAACGCCCATCTCCATTCCTGTATAGCCACAATGCTTCTGTTCCTACTGCACAGCCCATCCCCACTTCCAACCCCACACACTTCCTTTTCGCAGTTGAACTCAGGAGCTTCCTGTTCAGCCAGTCTGGCCGCCTGCAGGTACAGCCATTGTCCTGCAGTTCAGGAGGGGCTGTCCCTGTGCTTTCAGGTGCTTGGCCTCAAGGCTGACAAGCTCCCTGTGGCCCTTTGCCCTTCAGAACACCCTCCCATGAGATCCTGTCTGCCAGCTGCCCGAACAAGCTGAGGTTCAGAGTTTTTAGTCTGCCATTGCTACTACTTCCTTTGCTTTTGAGGGGGGAAAAAAAAAAATAATAAATTTGTAAGGCAAGAGCCAGTAAAGTAGATCTCAAACTGAGCAAAACCACTCAATTTTTAAAATTACCAACATTGGATTAGAATTTGAGCTGCTGTATGATACTACATCCAGTTGCCTCCAGACTGTAGAGGTGGCATTAGCTTACTCCTTATTCTTCAGTGTCAATTTTCTTCCACAGAAAAAGGTGATGCAACAGTTGCCACCTTATGTCTGTGACTAGGCTAACTGTGCTTATGAGCTGGGAAAGAGGAAAAGGTGGCCAGCCAGATTCAGAAAGAAATTCTCAATTCTTCCGTCTCTGCTTGAGACGGGGTTATGGGTATTTATCTTTTGTCTGAATACTTTTTGGACTGCCTTTGAATTCCTAATACCCTGAGATCCGTCAAGAGATGTGCTGGCCACTCCCTCAGTGGTAATAGTCCCCAACCAATTCTTTACCAGCCTCCTCCATGGCATTTCAGTGAGGGTAGAGCAGATCGGTTTCCATCTTCCAAATGGAGCACCCCAAAAGTAATTGTCTGCTTTCTATCACATGGTATGTTAGGACGTAACTCCAACTGCTTACACTTCTTTTACCCTCTCGCCTTCCACATAGGATATAGAATTGTCTTTCCTCCTCTTTTGACTGTGGGTTTGTGTGTCGCCTGTCTCTCTGGTTACCTCGAGAGAGGAACGTTTCTAGAGGGAAGAGTTCACACATAATGTAAAGAGATTTGGTTCTCAAACAAAGTCGTCAGTACTCCTCTAAACATAAATGTGCTTTCTGTCACCATTGAAGGATCTTTACAAGAAATTCTCCATTTGCATAAATCTACTCATTCAGGATTTGAGGGCAAGTATTTTCTTTTACATAAAAGAAGAATCAGGCAATAAAAACATTATCCAAATCTGAAATTGGCAGTGATAAAACTGGTGTTTTATAAAACCTAACCTATTTGGAACTTATCTAAGTGACTAGTGAAGTATTTAAAACATATTCAGCACTTCAGCTATTTACATAAACTTTGCATATTATAGAAGCCTTCCTATCGTGGTTCCCAGGTACAGCAGAGTTATTTGAATTCACGCCTTGAGCAGTCCTTCAAAGGGTCAGTTTCCAGTAGTTTCCCCGTTACTGGTAGAATCTGAAGGCCCTGAAGAAACCCTGGTGAAGATAGCTGACCAAATTGCATCAGAACTGATGCAACTTAACTGACTCTGACTTCTGCAGAGCTACGTTCACTTGCAAGAGAACAAAGCTCTAGTCCCTGTGATAAAAGCAAAAATGTCAGGAAGGAAAGGTCAGAGGCAGATTTCAGAAATTTCTGCTGAGAAGAATCAGTTATTTCAACTCTCCACTTTAAACTTGAACTCCATGCTGTTCTTCCCTACATTGTGGGGTTTCCATGGGGATCGCCCAGTTCGCTGAAGGTATAACCAGGCTTGAGAGGGGGAATGGTTGAAGGTGGTGTAGCAACATGTCAAACCCCTTTTTTCCACGTTGTAAATTCAACTGCCTAGAAGGAAACCACCTCATGACTTGGAGCACTTTAGGACAAACATTAATAATAACAAATTCTGATCGGTCATTATTGCTTGAACGGAAAATATCAGATTTCGTTTTCACCAGGAGGAAATGAAAATGTCATGTACTGTAGTATGACAAGCATGGAATTTACAGTAGTGATATGTACTTGTAATTACCTTTATATGTGTAAATGCACACAAAGCAGAACACCAGGGAGGCCGTTTTACAACAGATTTAATCAAGAGAACATCTACGTCTCCTCATAAACTTCCTTAACCAACTTTGAAAAAAGAATGGAGTTGATTAGACAGGTTAATGGGGTGATGTCTTTATAAATGACAGATGGCCACGCTAGAACAGAAAGTTGTTCACTCTCCATTTTTTATTTTATTTTACTTATGAGACTATTTTACTGTTTTTTTACTTATGAAAGCAATGCTCATACATTTTTGATTAGCAGTGGTTCACTGAAAAAAAAAGCAATTTCCAATGAAACTGAACTTTTAACGGGATGGATGTTGTCATTATGCTTAAGTGGCAATAATCAAAACTAAAATACAAAATGAATTTTTAGGAATTCCAGGTCCTTATAAACATCCTGACCTCCCTGCATTGGCCTGCAAATGGAGAAAAGTGCGTACAGATTTGCAAGCTCATGAGAACATAACAAAGGAATGGAAACATGAAGAAAGCCAGCTTTTTTATGATAAAGGGAACCCATTAGTGGTGAATTAAAAAATTAGAATTCAAAAAAGGAAAGAGTCTTAATTAAGAATAATAAAGAATATTATTGTGGTGCAGCATTAGCTATACTTGAAAAAAAAAATCCACTTTGATCATAATGATTTTACCTCAGAGTAAGTATAGAATGTGGCACAGCCTAGGTTGTTAATCTTCCCTCATATGTAGGAGGTATAGAATCACAGAATCATGAGAAGGTTTGGTTTGGAAGGGACCTCAAAGATCATCCAGTTCCAGCCCCCCTACCACGAGGGTATCTGGAAGTGTGTCACACGTACAGTGTCACCCAAAGGAGGACTGAGTAAGTACCTACACAAAGACCCCTGTAGCATGCTCTGGGGATCCAGGCCTGAAGAGGAAGACATGTGATAGCTGATGTTGCTGTTGAAAGCCACCATCGCAGCAGCAGCTCTTGGCTCTTTCCTGGCTGGCAAGCTGCTCAGCAAGAGTCTGTGTGCCACCACTGCCATGTCCCACGCTTTGTGAAGCTCTGTGTAAAGATTTCCAGTGCCTACTTGGTTGTTAGATAATCACAACTGCGTGATTATTTCTGCAACGTTCTCCCATCTCTCTTCTTCTCCCATATGAAAAATGACTGTTCCTAAATGGACCAGAAATAAAGAAAAAAGATGTGCATTGCTAACCTTTTACTCTTTTTTCCTCTTCCTTAGGCATTTTTCACTCATCTAAAGCACACAACGTCTTCATCTGATACAGATTCTTGATTAAAACAATCCTACTGAATATCTCTCTAGCCTTCCAGACATGCATTTGAAAACCAAAGTCTCCCAGGAATGTTTTCTCTTGAAAATGTCTGTGTGAATTTAGGGTTTATGAGAAGCGGTAGACTAAGTTCTGAAAAAAAACTTGGGGTCTTTGGGGCCTTTTTGCTTTTATGAGGGTCACAGTACCCGTGCTGTGAAACAGTCTTTAAGTCCGTATGTGAAGCTCTGCAGTAGATAGCAGTAATGAAAGATAAATCAAAGTACTCAGTCAGGACAGTGTGGCTGCAGCGTATCAGAGTCTGGCTCAGAATTTTTGCAACCTTTACAAGTACTAGCATACTGATGATTTTTTGTAATAAAGTATAATAGCATATCACGAGTTTAATTCCATTTATATATACATATGCAAATCAATAGTTTCCATAATGGTGGCTAATCCTCATTGACAGAAACAGGTCAGCTTATCTCTTAGGCAGGTGAGTAGGTGGCTGGCACCTGCAGAGATACAGTGGTCTAGTTTTTACTAGTAACGTTATAATCAACAGTTTTGGGTGATAATTTGACATCATATTCAAGTCACTACCCAATTCAGTTGACTTGTCCTGCAATTCACCTCTTATTAACATAAAGAAAATAAATTTCACATGAAGCATTCATCTAGGTAATAGCTGTGACTGGCTTTGTGTTCCGTATTGGCATTTCCAACAGATTAATTGCTATAACGTCAGTAGCACCCCTTATCATTGTATTACCATCTGGTCAAGGGCTACCAAACAAAGATGGACATAATGCCATGGAAATTGTTTAGATCTACTTTTACTGAAATAATTTCTTAAGTTCAGGCAACATTTTCCTGTGTCCTAACACCAGAGCCAATCCCTGCTGCCAGATTCTAGATTTTCTCTGGAGCTCCTATCTTCCCCAGAGTTAGCTGGGCGCTCACAGCATTTTGAGGTGGAGGCATGATTTTTTTGTTTTCAGTCGGTGCTAACTGGAGTAATCGGATCAGTGGTGGATCTCTGGTTTCATGAAAGTAGTGGGGATAGCATGTAGGGGCTAATACAGAACGGATTATGCCAAAGATTTATATCTGCAGGAGATACTAACTTTACAGTGCCTGATGCTTAACTGCTGCTCTCTTCTGGCACCTGGCTGCCCTGCAAAGCAGTCGGTTTGAGTGCCTCGATACACAAAGTACCACAGCTAATCTATTCAGACAATCCTTGATCACTTTATTGTGATTTCTTAAAGTAAATACATAAAAGAATGTTCCTCGGTACATGGCTATTATAATATTCTGATGAAAGACACTGCAGCTTGGAACAGCCTGGTAGATGCTGCAGTCTTCTAAACCTCTTCTTTCTGATTTCAGTCTGTTCCCAAAACACTGATTCCCTTGATTCTTTACTGCTCTGTATGGGATGCCTCCCTGTACACCTCCTTGTCACTGATCCCTGTTTCTGTTAAAACAGTCTCTTAGTCCTCATACCTTTCACTTTCTGCTGTTCTGTTCTCCGTTTAATTCACCTCACTATTTTGATACAGTCCATCTTCTTCCTTCCAAAACATGAAGATCACCTCCTCTTCCTTGTCCTGCTCATCCTCCTACACACAGCCCTACGAAATTTTCTCCCTCCAACAAAGCCTCCTCCCTCTGAATCCTACACAAGTATCTGTTCAGGGCGAGCTATGCTGAAAAGAAAATGAGATAATAAAGAAATATGTGTGACAGATTAAAATAAGTTAATGAGTTACTAGTTATAATATAAAATTTTCAGGTGAGCCAAAATTAATACTGTATCCAAAATGTATAAAGGCTCTTTAAAAAGACAAACAAGTATGACATGAATTCCCAGAGACACCCCCCCCTCATTTTATTTTCTTTTTGTGTAGTCACCAGTTGCTGCACCATCCCTGGGAAACAATGACTTAGCCGAAATCCCCAGGCTTGTCTGCTCTCCTCTGTTTGTACTTCAGCACTGTGACCCAGAGAAGTACTAAAAGGCAGAGACAGATTATTTAGCTTATGTGTTCATTACAGGGACATCTCTAATCTTTGTGGTTGTAACTGTACAATAGGGCAAAAGATTGTACAATAGGTACAAAAGATTGAAGTATCACAGTACATATCAACTTATTAATCTATCCCAGCCATTAACATTATATATTGTTACATTCCACTATATTAATAATAATAATAATTATTATTAAAGTTTCTGTTACTCATTTCTGATGTAGTACAGGCCCATAACAGAATTTACTCCACAGATCTTAATCCAGCCTCTGTGAGAAGTGATTTGTTGGGGATTTCAAAACATCCTCTGAGATCATACTAGAGTTTTACGCAGAAAACCTCTCATAATCCCTCTCAAAAATCTAATATGGAGCTTCTTGTGGTTTAACCACGGCCGGTTACTGTGAAGAAAATTAACTCTATCCCAGCCAAAACCACCACATTCTCCACCCCTTATTTCATACCATTTAAGTCATGCTCAGGTTCTACACCATCCAATGCATCCTCACTAACCACCACCCCACTTCTCATCCTTTGATATAATATGCAGATATCATTCCTGTAGTCTATGGACCACCCTTGCAAAATGTCCATAAAATGTCTACAAAATATCCATTGAGTTTATCTAGCCCATGACTTTGGGCTCCATCTGTAATGGTGGTCACTTAGAACAGGAGAGGTGGTGTGTTGCATGGAGTACTGGGCACCAAAGCCAACTCAGGTCATGTTACTGCTGCACTTGCACTGCTTCTTGTAAGGCTAGCCCTCCACTGGGTCAGGTGGTCCCTGCTATAGTAATCCCTATCACAATTTCTAGGTATTTCCATTACAGTCTCCACTCCTGGTCCCTTTGGTCCAGACCATTGGGTTTACCGTCGCAATGAACTCCTCCCCTTGCCCCTGCTCTGCCTTGGACTTACCCACAGACTGCAGTCCCTGAGGGGTGTACCTGCTCCAAGCAGAGCCTTATCTATGAGCCACAGTCTCTCCAGGGCTGTCTGTGCTGCAGCATAGACTTAGTCACAGCCACAGTCACTTCAGAAGTAAACTTGCTCCAACACCACCTTACCCATGGCTGCAGTCCGTCCAGGGGTGTACCTGCTCTGTCATGGGCTTATCCATGGCCACACACTTTGAGGTGCTCCAGCATGACCTCATGCACAACCACTGATGCTTCAAGGTGTACCTGCTGCAGCATGGACTTAACCACAAACACAGATACTTTAAGGTGTATCTTCTCCAGGGTGGACTTATCCTTGGGTCACAATCCCTTCAAAGATACACCTGCTATGGCATAGACATAACTGTGGCCACAGACATTTTGAGATAGACCTGCTCTGATGTGGGCTTATCCACGGCCACAAAGACTTCAGAGTGTCCTGTTCCCCACAGTCCCTTCAACTCGAGTGCACACAGGAGCTCCAGCCTGTCCACTACCACAGCACAGACACAGCAGCGATGCCCTGGCCATCGGCCAGCCCAGGCGCATCCCCACTGCTGTTATCACAATGTTCCCAGGCACAGCGCAGTGAGATGTTAAACAGTGCAGCAGTACAGCGAGCAGCGAAAGCAAAAAGCAGCCACTAAGAAGCACTAGACTCTACTAGACAGTAAGGCCAGCCCCATGGCAAGCGCAGGAGCCAGCCAATTAATAGCTAAACAGCCACCACAGCTATAAATTCAATGTAGTACATTCCAATCAAAAATACCATTATCTCAAACCCTTCGAGCCCTATATTGGGCACCAAAAAGGACTGTCCTGGCTCAAACCTTGCTGGCAACTAAGCACCACACAGCTGCTCACTCACTCCCCACCTATGGTGGGATGGGGGAATCAGAGGAGTAAAAGTGAGAAAACTAGTGGTTTGAGATACAGACAGTTTAATACCCCCCCTTGGCAGGGGGGTTGGACTAGATGATCTTTTGAGGTCCCTTCCAAACTCTAATACTCTGTGATTCTGTGATTCTGTAATAGGTACAGCAAAAGCCGTGCACACAAGCAAAGCAAGACAAGGAATTCATTCACCACTCCCCATTGGTAGTTCAGCCACCCCAGGACAGCAGGGCTCTGTCACGCGTAGTGGTTACTTAGGAAGATAAACACCATCACTCCAAATGTTCTTCCCATTTCTTCTTCTTCCCCTAGCTTTATATGGTGAACATGATGTCAAATGGTATGGGATATCCCTTTGGTCAGCTGGGGTGGCCTGGTTTTGGCTAGGATAGAGTTAATTTTCACAAGAAGCTGGGAAGGAACACAGCCAGGACAGCTGACCCGAACTAGCCAAAGGGGTATTCCATGCCATATGATGTCATGCTCAGCACAGAAGGGGGCTGTGTCCCCTCCCAGCTCTCTGTGCACCCCCAGCCTACTCGCTGGTGCAGTGAGAAGCAGCAAAGGCCTTGGCTCTGTGTAAGCCCTGCTCAGCAATAACAAAACCATCTCTATACTGTCAACACTGCTTCCAGTACAAAGCCAAAACAGAGCCCCGTACTAGCTACTATCAAGGAAATTAACTATCCCAGCCAAAACACTCACAGAGCTATTTCTAGGTTTTTGGCTTCTTTCGGTCTCTTTGAGTTCAACGCTTGCCTTCTAAATAGCAAAGCCGGGTGTGGCTGGAGAGTCTGAACTGCAGGGGAGAAAGGAGCGCAGTGCAAGCCAGGTCTAACAGGCGGGTGGGTGCAGCAGCTGCCCGGCCAGAGCAGCTGCTTCCAGAAGCTCACAGAATTCTTTGGGTCCAGGACAGCAAGGCAGGTAGGTGCAGCCTCAAGGCCACTTCCCTCCACCACACTCTGCAAGTGTACAGCTATTTAATCTGATGGATATGGCATTTAAACTCAGGTCTTGGTGAAGAAACACGATTTGTAGAGTCTGCTGTATGCTAATGTCATACATCTTTGTTTTGCCAAAACGTGGTGTGGGGTTTATTACCAAAGCAGAAAACAAAGCAAACGTCTTGCAGTGCTGCCAGGAGCTGGATTCTTAAGAGGACTTTCACAACAATTACATCTTTTAGTATAAATGAGGGAATGGAAAAAAGGTTAGCAAAACAGGGGTGTGTGACTCAAAAGGAAAAGTAAGGAGTGCTCATTAAAAATAGTGCACAATGAGTTGTTTCATAAGTTTATTCGGAAGTTGCTGCAGTAACAGTTCCTATTTCCTTTGATGGAGATGAGAGATTTCCTGACACGGCTCGGACAGTCTAATGAATTACACTGACATTTTGAAGATCCTTTCTAAGCTAAAGGATCTGAAGAAATGAGCTAAAGCAGCTTCTTCAGCTCAATACCAGCATAATTTCCTTAAAGAATGGAAATGCATTTTCTAATGGCACCTAGCTGAGACTCATTAAGCATTCATTTACTAATTCAGTGCTTTTGAAAACAGATAGCAATCCACCAATCATGAACATGATGCAGACAAATTAAGAGATATGCTGATTACCCTTCTAAACCAAAGTGAGTAAAACTCACCAATGCATTTAAAAAATACACTATAAAAAAGTAAAATTCTACATTATAAAAATGCACTGAAGTATATTTAAAAAATTAAATAATACCATCTAACATGTACTGCAAAAGTCTTCACACCTAATCAAAGGAAAACTTCCTCTTCAGGCAAAGCTAATCTTTACTTTGGGATTACATCACAGAATCATTTAGGCTGGAAAAGACCTTTAAGATCATCAGAGTCCAACCGTTAACCTGGCATTGCCAAGTCCACTGCTAAAGCATGTCCCCAGGCGCCACATCTTCACGTCTTTTAAATACCTCCAGGGATGGTGCCTCAACTGCTTCCCTGGGCAGCCTGTTCCAGTGCTTGACAACCCTTTTGATGAACAAAACGAAAAGATAGCCCCGAGTCCTCTCTCCCCACAGCTGAACAGTCCTAGCTCTCTCAGCCTCTCCTCCTACATCAGATGCTTGAGTCTCTTCACCATCATCGTGGCCCGTCGCAGGACCCGCTCCTGTATGCCCATGTGTCTCTTTTACTGGGAGCCCAGAATGGGACACAGCACCCCAGATGGGGTCTGATCGTGCTGACTAGAGGGTTCAGAAGATTTGAACAAAGGTTCTAAACCAGCACAACTGGTAATACATTAAAAGGTTATGTAAACAGAGAGTGTATTTTTAATCCATGCTTTGTGATATTCTTTTCTGTTTTAAGGTTCAGAGGAAACTTTCAGGCATTTTTTTATTCCCTTAGCTCAACATTTCCAGTTGGATTGTGGAAGACAGAACCAGCACTGGACTTCTAACCACACATGGGAAGCTTACCGCAAAGGACTTAGACAGGGTTTACTCCCGATTCTCAGTTATACTCTGAATAACTTACCTAACGTAGTCTTTTTCTCCAAATCTTGGGTGGTAGGTTTTTGGCAACTACCATGGTTGTTCACACATAAAACCAGCCCAAATGGAGAACAGATCACCTGGAGAATTTGTTGGTTTTGCCTGGCTGAAAAATCAAATTAAACCAATTGTCTTTGAAACCTTAAACTGCCAGTCTGCTGAACATTACCTGCCTTGACTGATGCACATACCCCCCTGCCTTCAACAATCAAGACTAGTCAAGAAGGATTTGTTTATCTGCAAGAAAATACAGGAAGATCTGACAGGATTCACCGTGACAGTGCTGTCTTCACTGCCAAACTGGATTTGCTGACTGTTGGAGTACTCTGTTTGGTTGAAAACATCTGAAATCCATTAAGCTGGATTTTAGCAATTCATTTTCTTTTACTTATTTTGTTTCTAATGTAATGTTAAAATGAAGAAGAACGCAGAAAAAGATTAACAACAAATGTTGGATTCTATGCAGACAACAGGAGAGGCCACTAATAGACTCCAAGTCACTAGGTGCAGAAAAAAATCCAAATGTTATTTAATTTCTGCTCTTGCCTGGTGGCAGACAGCCTGATGAAGAGCTTAAAGATAAAGGCCAACGATGGAAGCAGGGAATACTCAAAAGCACACAGGTAAAACTGGTGGGCAAAATGTGTACTTAGCCAGTTTAAAGGCTCAAATAAAACTGTATCCTCCTTTGTAAGGGGGAGGACAATACTTTAGGAAACTACAGGTGACTCACAGAAAGACAGGGAAGCTCAAGCAATTGATGTGAAAAATCTAAAACAGGCGTAAGAAATGTTTTGGAACAGAGTGGAAACTCTGAGATTAAACCATCAAGATTACACAGCAAGTGTAGAGTGTAAACACAAGCTCACTGAAAGTGTCAGCATTACAGTTCTAAATATTTCTAATTCTGAAGAAGAAACTGCAGATGTCTGCTACTCTAGCATACATAATCATCTCTTCCTTATTATGTATGTAACTAAGGGAGATGGGGAAAGGAAAGGAAAAAAAAAGAGCTTACGCCTTTCTTAGGACTTGGAAATTCAAGCAGGAAAGCAGCTATGAAATATTCTAGTCTTGACATACATTCTATAGATAAACGTAACAATGTAAGAAAATTATATAGGAAGAGAATGGAACAAGCATTGTAATGGAACGTGTTCCAGAGAATCTTTTATTTTTTGCCCCAAAACCATAGGAAATTTGATACCAACACACACACAAGTATGGCATTTCCAAATCAGACTACTGACAAGTTAAAATATTTTTAATAATAATATATCCAGTTAGAATAATAATTATTTAATAATTACAGTCTTCTTCAGCATGATTATCAGGAACATTGCATGGCACTTCACAAAGCCATTTTCCAGAAAAAAAATGTGGTTTGTTATTGTTTGTAACTTTTCTTTGTGTAAACACAGTCAGGGGGGTGTATATGCTAGAATAAAGTGCATGTGTTTATTTCCTGAACAAAGCAGACGTTGGCCTCTTTGGAGTTTCACTAGAGTCAGATTTCAAAACACAGAAATTTTTTGCTGATTTAAAGATTCATTCCCTTTCCCTCCATAGAACTAAATAAATTGCAGCTCTTTATGTCACAGAGGATATTAGGCATATTTGTGGAGCGTTAAAATGTACATATACTGAATTTTTCCCTATATCTGTCTGTCTGCAAGTTATGCCCACATCCCTGAAATGATCCTTCCTTTGGAAATCTTTGATGCTGTCATGCCACTGCCAAACTTTATTACTAAAACTCATACCCTTGCCTCTCTGTTAAACAGCCGATACGAGATCTGCAGTCCTTAGAAGATGCATAATGCTTATTAACACAAGCACTCTCGTTAAAAGCGCGGAGTTGAAGACTCCTTGAATGAAGAGTTCAGAGGAGCAGACCCTCTTGATTCTTTATTACTAGGTATTCAGATTAGTATCAGATGAATAGGTTAATTTAAAAGTCAAACAAATGCTTCCTTGCATCTGAGATAACACACACGTGTATGTGTAGCTGGAGTCACCTTAGAAGGAAGCACAGAAAGGGCACCGATCCTCGTGCCTTACGACTACCAGGAAGCAAGACCTGCAGTTTTACGTGGTTACTAATGGGATGTTTGGCTTCGAATTTGCATGTGCAAAGGTGTGCACACAATGGCAGGTAGAGTGACTGCATCCAGAGACCGATCCCCACGATTAAGAACGTGACTCTCCTCCTCTCATAGCGTGCACCCAACTTATTTTCAGACGCGATTTGATCAGTGTTACTAGTCCACCGCCGCGGCAGGTCCCGGCCGATGCGGGGCGGAGGGAAGAGGGGGATTTGAGGAGGCAGGTGCCGCGGGAGCGGCGCTCGGGGCGGCGCGGGGCTGCAGCGGTGCCCGGACGG
>VWZZ01004726.1:268069-350227 GCA_013399095.1 Psophia crepitans
CTGCGGCGGGGGCAGGGGGCGGGGCCCGCTGGTCGGGGGTGGGACGCTCGGGGTCGCGGGGAGCGCCTGGATCTCCGCGGCTCGAAAAAACGTCTCGGTTTGTCCTTCAGGGCTGTAAATACCTGCCGTAGGGCAGAGCGCTGCTGACAGACGCCTCCTGCTGAGGAGAGAGCTGGGACGCCGAGGGCGCGTCCTCCCTGCCTGCCTCTCTCCCTCCCCGCCTCCCTCCCCCGCCGGACACGGGTTTCCTTGGGAGCCGGAGCTGAAGGGGAGGAGAGGGCCGCCGGTTGCCTTCCCGGGACCACAACTCGCTCCTTCTTCCCGGAGCGACGAGCGTGCCGCTGGCGATTCGAGTCGCAGCCTGAAGTGAACTAGCCATGGCGAGCGAAGACAAACAAGTTGTTCAGCCAACAGGTGATGGTGGAGGAGGAGGAGGCGGCGGAGGAGGAGCGGGAAAAGAAGGAAATGCCGCTGAAGGGGGAAGCATGCTGCAGCCTTTGAATCCAGGAGTCCCCATCCGAGGTATCAAGATGAAATTTGCTGTGCTGACCGGACTGGTGGAAGTTGGTGAAGTGTCCAACAGAGACATAGTCGACACTGTGTTTAATCTGGTAAGTTGGTTGCCTTTTTCGGCATGAGAGAGAAGAACAGCATATGTGTGCAGAAGAATCCCATGCTTTTTTGGTGTTAGTTTCCTGTTAATATTTTTTTACATGTTTACGCTTTCACAGTACTAGGTTTCAGCTAGGTTCTTTTTACTTATGGGTCAGAAAAGCTGAAAATAAAGCATGTGAGCCTCTATATGTACATTTAAACAACTCTAAGCAGCATCCTCCTTAGTTTACATCAGAGAAAGTGTTGCTTTATTTAGAACTGGGAAGTGTATTGTTATGTTTATAAACATTCAACAGGTGTATTCAACAAGAAAGTTAAATGTTGATTTAGTAACTCAAACTGTCATCAAAACACACACGTTGTTTTAAGCCAAAACAACTTTTCCTGTGAAGATGTTTATGTCCCTTTTTTGCTTTCCCTTTGCTTGAGAAATAGACAGAGCTTTCATGTTCTGTCTGCTGGGGGTGGGGTAGTCGTGCATTCAAATGCTTACTCTGCTTATTGGGAGGAACAGAACTTGGTTTCATTGCCCTTTTTTATTAATTAAGTAGCCAGCTGCTATTTTTTTTAATGTACTGTGGATGTATTTAATCCTAATGATAGATCTCGCTAAAATTTGAGGGTACAACTTTTCCTATCAAAGCTCCAAACATAATGTATACCATTGAACTTCTTGGGCCACATTTAAAACTGTTTGGCTAGTTGTTAACGTTTGCTTGCTGAAGGAGATCAAACATTAGGAGAAAAACTGTTTTTAAGTTTACAGAGATACTTTCGTCAAAGGTCTCAAAACATCTCTAAAAATAATCGTTGTTCCTCCTTCTTTCTTTTAGTGAGCACCTTTGACTTTAAAACAGTGTGGTTTCTCACAAACCAGGAAGTGAGAGTGCACGTAATAAAGCTCCTTGCGACAAGGAAAGTTGTCGCAAAAGGCATGCTGTTTTTAAATGCTACTTGCATTTCAGTTATTTTGTTAGTGTGTACATGAAAGTTTTAATGGTCGCTAAATATTTGTGTGTGGTGTGTCTGTTTAATGTTTTTTATGTTATCTTCTTGGTTTTTGGTTAATGTTTATTTTTTAAAGATATTTTTGTATTCACATAATGCCTTTCTCTAAATTGTTTGGATGAAAGTCTCAATACAGAGGAATTGCAGTACTGACAAAAATCAAGTGCAGGTGGGAGGTTTCATGGATGCTTCAGGAAGGAGAAAGTTACTTAGAGTACACTTGACAATTGTCCTTGACAAAACCCAGTGCTCAGATATATGGATGTGAGGTTCAAAAGGGAATTCTGGTAAATAGCTCACAATTTAGGACACTCTTGTGAAGGGAAATTCTTTATGAGTATGTTAAATTTTACTTTGTTAATAGTATGGTCTTCTGAGTTGTGTACTGGAGGTGTATTTTATGGCAGCGGAACAATTAAAAATGCCCCTTGATCCTGGGATTCTCATTCTGCTCCATTTTGGACAAGAGAAGAATGAAAAATTCTGCTCGATTCAGAGAATTCTTCATTTTTAGATTTAAGAGCTCTGGAGAATTTCACCTGTGGACTGCATCATCTTCATTTCCCAGATAGCAGTAGGGTAGAGTTTCTAGCCCTGGAGTATTTTTAAATTGTGTTTTTTCTTTTCTGCAAGTGAAAAACACCTCTGACTGCTCTGAGAAGATCCCCCAACTGTTCTAGCACACCTGCGTACAATTTGGGAGGCTAACGTTCGTTCTCTTGCACCACATTATCAGAGCAGAACTAGTCAGCTGATGGCTGTCATGAAACAGCCAAGAGTTTGGTAGGAAGGATGCTTTACCTGGATTATATGAGAACAAAAATCCAAATTTTTAGGCACTATCAGAAAAAAGTCGGTCCCTTGGTTTCTGAGTCCCAGTAAAACATGTCATCTACCAGTGAAACATTTGGAAGGAGAACCAGCCAACAAACTCACACTTTTTGTTACAGAAAGCATCTGATTTCTGGATTTTTATTTCTTTTTTTCAAAAAAAACCCCCAAAACAACTCTTAAGCTGACTTTTTAGTATAGCTTTCTGGGATATGAGGTCTCTTTACAAAGCAATGCTCACCCATCTGTCATTGAGTTCTGCCTCTATTCAGTCGTTAGCTTCGACCTCTTTGTTTTGTTCATGAATACCTCTCAAATCGCACTGATCAGAATATAAGGCATGTGAAGTATTGCTCAGCAGTTGTGTACTTAATTTCTGTGCGTGTTTGCAGAAAAGATTTAACTTTTATATGAAAAAGTGATTCTTGGCTGTAACTTTTCTGGTAGTTTGTTTCCCTGTAGCTTTCAGAGTGACTTTACCCGTGTGTGTGCAGGTTCAGTTGGGGGTATGAAAATCAGTCTGTGATCTGTCGTTACTGATGGGGTTAAGCGCAACATAACCCCCTCCTATTTGGTTTCATTCAGTTTGGTGACTCATAACTGCACTGCCCCAACACTGTTGGCAGAAATCAGCTAGCTCCCTTCTTGTATTTTGAAAGGAGGAAATGTATGGTATTTGGGGGATTTTTTGATCACTAATGTGGGACTTCTTTAGACCAGAGTGGAAGGAGAGCTGGACATATCTGTGTCGAAAGGTGTTTTTACGTACTTATTCTTCATAGCATAACCACCCTCAAATGTGAAAGTTTATTTTTTAAAAAGGGAGGTTAGCCGACCTAATTTCTATTTCTTGATCTCTTCATTGTGCTCTTCAAGCTTGCATATGGAGGTTATGGTCAACTTTTCTGTTTGTGATAGGGAGCCAAGAGAAGTCCGAAGTGCTGTCTTGATGTTTCTCGTCTTTAAGGATTTAAGAGATGGTCATGCTTTAGACTCAGAAGATCAAAAATCTAAAGTGCACAGTAATTGACCTGCTGTTTATTAAAGAAATTTAAGCTTCTGTAGTCCTGATTACTTGAGCAAATGACTTGTTCAGTCCAACAGTGTTGGATCTCTGAGCTGAGAACCACCTATAACAATTTCTCTGTCTAGCAGTGTAACAGAATGCTGAGTGAGCTCACTTCTAGCATACATCAAAAACCTGGTAGTCTTCTTTTATTGTCTTCAGAAATTCTACTCTTAGAAATATTCAAATTGGTCTGCTTTGTTTTGGCCAATATCCTCCAAGAACCTAGTTTTCCAGCCCATGTTAGATATGGCTTTGTGTATTTCAGTGCTTCTTAAATTTGAGAGGGGAAATACTGACGTTGAAGAAGCTTCTTACTCTGTGAAAAACTTTGAAAGCATATGCTCATTCAAGTTTTAATCTGTTCTGTTACTTTTCTGACAGACAGTAAGCTATATATATTTCTCATGTATTGTGAATTATATTTTTAGTTGACTTTGGGCAGCAATAACTCCTTGAATTTCCTGTGTGTACAAATCAGGTGAATTCCTGTTCATTACCTCATATCTGCTCCCCATCCTGGCCCCCCAAATTTATTAAAATAAAAAACCTCCTGGTAGGAGATGATGATAGAATGGAAAAATAAATTATTTACAATGGGATCTGTTACTAACTTAAACTAGCTATCTGTTTTTCATAGTAAAACAGAAAAACAAGTTGACCTCCTACTAACGAAGAAACTTTCAGATACAGTAGTAGCAATAGTTGTCCAACGAGCAGAACATACGTATATATGTTACTATGTATGTGCTACTAGTATCAAAGATTTTTTTAAGATCTGCTGTTTTCAAATTTAGAGAAAAAATTCTGTTTTGAAGGCTGTACAACCTGTATTGGAAATACAGGAGGTCCTGCAAAACTCCTTGGCATGGAGGTTGGACTAGATGATATTTTGAGGTCCCTTCCAACCTCTAATATTCTGTGATTCTCTAGATTAAAATTCTTGGTAGAGCTTCTGGTCTACTCCATTCTAAACGGGCTTGTCTTGGAAACAAGACAACATTGACATATGATACAAGTTATTGCAAGTTTCTTGTTTATATATAAAACTTAGGTCACTGGATATCCTTGTCTTTGAGTAGGTAAAGGGCTCTCACTGACAAGTGTGTTGTTTGTAATGAATGCTGTATGTGCAGGGGTTAACTGTGCTGCATTATTAGGCTTGCAGTGGGAAATGGATTTCTGGCAAAATTCTCCAGTGCTTCAAGTAGATGAGTCTACAACTGTGTCTTTTTCTGTGGTGTTGGTATAATTCAGTTTGGGGACTTCAAGCCAGAATTTACTCAGGCCTCAAGTCAACTAGTGTGTAGAGACAACAGATACTCTGTATTTTCTGCTCTTCTCTAAAGAAATGCTGTGCCTTGCTCCGAGCCAATCTTGTTTTAAAAAGCTTTAGCACTTCTAATTGTTCTAGTGACTAGAATATAGATTCAGTCAGTTGTTTCAGTTCCGTGTCCCTCCCCACCCCCCCCCCCCCCCCGGGTCTACACTGCAAAGACTTTATTTTAATGTTCTTTTTGGTGAGGAGAATGTGCTTTTGCTTCTCATTCTGTTTATGGATGGTGAGGTCTTCCCCAAGAGTCCCCTAGTGATGACGTGCAAATGAGAGAGGAATCTTAATTTTTATCACCTTTGGAGGAGAAATAATAGGATCTGAGAAGCAAAGACTGAAGTACCTTTAAAACTTCATTTGTCGCCTCTCTTACTTCTGCCAGGCTTTACTAAAACCACAAACAAAAATCTGTGTAACTTGTTAAAATTCTTACTATTTACTTTCCTTCTTTCTTCTTTCTAAAGAAAGTGGGATTTCTTCCCCAGCTGCAATTGGCTTTTTTTATAGAACAGGTCTGAGATAAATGCCTGGACTGCCACTTGTTTGTCTTCTGCTCGTGTGCTCTCTGTTGTTTTTGTCATGTATCCATTGCATGGTTTCTGCACTATAAACTCTTTATCATTATTCATATTGAAAAGTAATGGCATCACCTGCTGATACAACAGGTTTCTAACTTGGTATGAATGTTTCTGGAACACTAGTACAATGGATTTTATGAAGTAGAAATTCCCCTTTTTTACCTCTGATCACAAACTGTTTTTTGCACGTACCTTCTTGTAGAAAACCCCCAAAGCTAATGCTGATAGAATTAAATGTATTACAGTAGTAAAAATGCACCGTAAATGTCTCAATGAAAACAATGTGTTGTTATAACCTTACTGTATCTTTTTAGAGAACACTAGGTTTTATTTTCTATATAAACTTTTCAAAGCTGATGACAAATGAGAGTAACCAAATAGATTCTAGAGCACTGAATATTGCGCATTTCTTAATATATGCGGCCTTCCCTAGTAGGTTCCCAGTAAGTACACCTCTGGCTACAGTTACCCTAGTTCAGTCACTTCTGTCCATTTATGATATAGATGATAAGGTAAGTCTGTGGCTTTAGCTGGGTCTAGCTTGCAGTTTTTGTTTGTTTGGGTTTTTTTTTTTGTGTGTTTTTTTTTAAAATCATAGTAAATTGGACAGTCAGCTGTCTTAGTTGTCATGCATGCTTTTACTCTTAGTCAGTGAGTGGAATTCAGCAAAAGATCTGTAATGCTTGCAAATCTTTCTCAATGTCCTTTTGATGAGGTAGTTTCAGACGCAGTCTTATTTGCTGGCCCCTTTGGAGTGGGCGGCTTGTGCTCAGTTTTATGAATGAATTTAGACTCCTTGATTTATGCTTTTGAATCTTTATGCTTTGGGATTTGGTAGCAATAAAAGGTGATTTTGGTAAGTTTAGCTGACCGAATGAGGCTGAGATGTCTTTCACCAGACTTTAGCTAGTTCAAAATTGTTGAGTTATGGGAGTCAATGGTCCTTCATTGAAGATAAGAATTACAGACGTCCATCTTGTTAGAATGTGTTCTGAGTTGTTATGGATACACTTACTGTTGAAGTGATGTGTATTGGAGATTTTCAGGTATTGATGCAACTTGGAAATCACTGTGCAGTTAGTGGAAATATCGCTGTGCATAGTCAAGTGTAGGAATTTAGGGAAATTTTGTGGTCAGTTGAGAAATGCATGGAATGTAGTAAGTGAGATGGTAATGGCAGTCCTGAATTAGACACGCTGGTGATGTAGAAGAAAATTGTTTAGATTCTGTAGAAGAACTGATTTGTACTTTGGTTGTGATATCAACTCAATTCTATGATTGCAACTTAAAACACACTGTAGGACAACAAAATATTGAGGACAAAATCTTAGGACTACACAGGAAAATGTTCAGTTTTTCTTAATCTTCCTCTACCTGGCCGGTTTTTGTAGCTTCTCATGACCAATATGATGTTTCAAGTGTCTGTGAAAGCCTGTGAATGTCACATGCTCTGTGTTTTCCAAAAGTGGTGTCATCCTGTACTGCCATTAGTGGGCTCTGTATAAAGCTAAAAAAGCAAAGCTAAACCAGGCATTTACATATATCATGTCTTAGTAATATGGTAGTTCATAGAATAGTTGGGGTTGGAAGGGACCTTTAAAGGTCATACAGTCCAGCCCTCCCTGCAGGGACATCTTCAGCTCGATCAGGTTGCTCAGAGCCTTGTCCAACCTGGCCTTGAATATTTCCAGGGATGAGGAATCTACAAACTCTCTAGGCAACCTGTTGCAGTGTTTCACCACCCTCATTATAAAAAACTTCTTTGTATCTAGTCTAAATCTACCCTCTTTTAGTTTTTTTTAAAAACTTGTCCTGCTGCAACCCGCCTTGCTAAAAAGTTTGTGCCCATCTTTCTTTTAAGCCCCCTTTAGGTACTGAAAGTTTGTAATAAGGTCTTGCCAGCATGTTTTCTCCTCCAGGGTGAACAACCCCAACTCTCACCTGTTCTTCACAAGAGAGATGCTCTGTCCCATGGATCATTTTTGTGGCCCTCCTCTGGACCTGCTCCAACAGATCCATGTCTTGTATTGGGGACTCCAGAGCTGGATGCATTTTTAATTAACAGTCCATTCTGCAAGCCTGTCTAAAATGTTTGTAGCATACTTTTGAATTTCCCTTAAGAGGGGAATGTATCAGTTTAATGACAGATTTTTCTAGTGGGTGTCCTGTAACAAAGGAGAGTGAGTCGAGTATCTACTGTGGTTGCTCTGCTCTAAGTAGTAGTTTGTATCACCTCTGTCAGACAGTACTGGCTAGATGGGCCATTGGCCTGATCCAGTAGTGCAGATAGCACAGTAAAGTAGTGGCCATATGGACTGTCTGGGGAAGAGCATTTGCGGATTAGGGAATAGAGTGAAATTAGTCAAAAGCATCAGGGAAATAGGTGGATGGCATGTCAAGGTTGCTACAAAGGCTGGACATTGCAGAGTGAGATAAAAATAGATAGTTATTCATGCCTGTTGAAGATTATTGGAGGAATGGAACAAAGTGTGCAGATTCAAGAGGAATGTGAGTAAAGAGAAGTTTTTTGAAGTGGCTGTATTGGACAAATACTGGAGACTGAAGAAAATGAAAGATGAGGAATTTGCTTAATTCTTCTTTTGTTTGTTTAAGGCAGTGTTGGTTTGGTGTTGTGTTCAGTACTCAGTGACTAGTCAATTGTGTATTCAGATGCTGAAGCTTGCTGAGAAGTTCCAGTCTTCTGCAAATCATCAAGTGTTGTTTGTTTGTGTGTTGAGATTTCAGGTCTGACAGAAGATAAAAATGAGCTTTCTCTGTGGTTTCTTTTACTATCTGTATATTTGCTTTACCACCTGTTGTGGAACATAGAATCATTCTGAACTGTATCCCACTTGACATGGTCTTGTGACTTTTTTTTTTTTTTACTGGATAAGTTGGTAACTTAAGGCATTCCTAGCTTCTGTGGTCATGAAGTTCTTATGAACCTTAAGAAAGACGCTTTAGTCTGTTGCACAGATTAAATAAAGTCTACAGTTTAGTCTTTGGATGTGAAATAACTGCTTGCTACATTTGGTGTTTCTGTGTATAAAACCCTTTAAGAATCTTTTCTGTCCAATTCAGTCTTGCATGGATTAAGCTTATGCATATCTTTTTAAAGAACTTCTATTTATTTTAAATGGGTCAGTATAGAAGAAAGTTTTTGTTCATAATCACTAATTCCACATAGCTAACTTTTTGCCATTCAAGTGTCTTCTGCAGCCCCTAGAGGCCCTGCGGGTCTCTTTGTAACGTTTTGCATGATGGGTTTTGGTATTAGCTTGACCTAATTACTAATGTCTTAATTTAGATTACGTTTCTGCTTTAACTAATTTTGGATTTTTCTGTTAGACTTCGTATTGTGCTAGAGTATACTATTGCCTGTCCAAAAACTAGTTTGGTCATTTTTTATTCCCTCTGGGAAACCTTCAGACTCTGTCTTTCTGGGAGCTCTGGACATTTGCCAGGAATCTGAGGGCTCTAATTAATTTGCATAAAACAGGATACTGTTGCCACCTGCCTTTTTAATACCACTTGTAGTTTCCAGTATGCAGTGCTCCGTATTTAGAGCAGATAGCAATCGAGATGCATCCTTGCACAACTGCTGTAATCAAGTTTGCTAAATAATGATGCTGCATGAGCAGGTGCAGTCGTACCTTTTCCTGAGACACTGTGGTCTTTGTGCTGATACTGGAAGCTTGTTCTAATTTGTGAAGAGCTTGCATTACTGCAGTGCTTTAGATTCCAAAGCTTTGCAAATAGGCATAACTAGTTCCTAGGTAGGAACTAATTTGTGGAGAAGAAAACCTAATGCATTCTGTTGCACTGGATTCCTCTAGTAATAACTGGGGAGCTGGGAGCAGCTATGTCCCAGGCATGATTTTCTTGTTAATAGCTGCCTTGAGATGATATTTAAATGAGAATAGCTAGTGGGAATAGGATGTGCTCTGTTGCCTTCTGTAAAGTGCTCTGTGAATTTGAGCCTCAAGTCTCTTTACTGCAGCCTGCGTATGAGTAGCTCTGTTGATGTTTTTGTATTCTACGTACATCTAGTAAAAAAATTTCATATGCATTATAAAACAAATTCAGATTATTTTTGGTGTGACTGAAAAGCTGGAAGTGAGTTCTTCAGGCAAAATTTTTTTTTTTTTTTTTTCTGTTCATACAACTGAAGAAAGCAACGCTTACAACTGTGGGTTTAACTTTGCAACTGAAAATCAAACCCAGAGTAACCACTTAGGATTCATCTGTTCCAGAGAGTATGTTGTGTGTATTCGTGTCTGTATCTTCCCTGCCCTTTGCCATCAGCAGTTGTTCTCTGTGGTATGGATAGAAGTTACAGAAGTAGATGAATGAAAAGTCTATTCTATTTGCTCCACTTAGATACTCTAGTTTTCTAGTTTTATACTGGACTAGCCCTGTAAAACAGTAACTGTAGCTGTGCATAGGGTGACCTGTCGAGCTTATATATTCTCTCTTTTGGCAATGCTGAAAGGCTAGAGACACCAGTAATGAGCAGGTAAGATGATGGCTGCAGCTGGAGAGTAATTTCTCTTATAAAAGAGCAGCAAGAGAACCTGTAGCATCTTGCAGTGGTTTGGGAAGTATGAGATTATGGAGTCCAGGATATTAAATGTTTGCTTAATAAATGTCTCTCAAATTGGTTCTTTATCAAACTCTGCAGGTTTGGGTGGGAATTGCACTAGGAGTGCGCGGGGAGCTGTTTGACAGAGTACGGTAAGCTTTGTTAGTGTACAATTGCTGAATAAAGGCTTTGCAGATCCTGCAACTTGTAACTTTCAATAGTCCATTATTAGAAAGTCTTTTTAAGTTACATTGTACTTCCCAGGATTAAAACTGTGTTCCTAAGGAAAATTGTTTTTTGCAGGATTATTAACAATTCAAGTGGACCTTGGATTCAAGTAGTGCTTAAAAGCCAAAAAAACCCCAAAACCAAACAAACAAAAAAAAAACCAAACAAAAAAAACCCAAACAAAAATCCACGAAAAGGTTCTTTTTGCAGAGTCACAGCCCTAAGTTAAAAAAAAAAAGGCCAATGAATCAGAAGTAGAATTGCTGATAAGCCTTAGAACAGTGCAATCAGGGGAATAATAGGAGCCAAATGACTAATGTTGGTAATGGTGCATGACTGTTAAATAAACAAATGGAAACTATCAGTCCAGTCAGCATCTGCCTCCTGCTAATGTTTTTGTTGAAACTAAGCATGTGATTTGTCTGTAGTTTTGGTTGTGAACTTGATTGAAAAGAGCTTGCAAGCTTTTTTTTTTTTTTCTTTCTAATGTGAGCTTAGTTATACACTCGAACTAAATCCTACAGTATATTTTAGGTGCTGTAATGCCTAACTTTAAGGCATCTGATACGAAGTATGAAACTGAGCAATGGTGACTGCATTCTTAGAATGTGTTTCAAAATAGCCAACGTGAGATGAGGAGCTCTGTCTGTTTAATGTGTTGCTGATGTTATAGAATGGGAGAATGCTGAGATGCTGGAAGTGGATGTTTCAGTTCAGACTGCAAAAAGTTCCCTATCTACTCTATAATCTACAACCAAGGGTCACCTTCTGAAACTGTGGTATCTTAACACTTCAGATTTCCTTGGGTCACGGGTTAACCTGGCAGGCAGCTCAAACAACCACACGGCTATTTGCTCGCCCCCTCCTCCAGTGGGATGGGGGAGAGAATCTGAAAAAAACCTGAAACTTGTGGACTGAGATAAAGACAGTTTAATTGGACAGAAAAGGAAAACAGTAATAATGATAAAAGAATATACAAAACAATTGATGCACAGCACAATTGCTCACCAACCGCTGAACAATGCCTGGCTAGTTCCCAAGCTACAGTTCTCCCTGGCCAGATTCTCCCAGCTTATATACTGAGCATGATGTTGTAAGGTATGAAATACCCATTTGGCCAGTTTGGGTCAGCTGTCCTGGCTGTGCCCCCTCCCAGCTTCTTGTGCACCTCCTGTGGAAGGCTTGTGCCTCCTTGCTGGCAGGGCCTGGGAAACTGAAAAGTCCTTCACTTAATTGTAAACGCAGCTGAGCAACAACTAAAACATCAGTGTATTATCAACATTGTTTTCATACTAAATCCAAAACACAGCACTATACCAGCTACTAGGAAGAAAATTAACTCTATCCCAGCTGAAACCAGGACACCTTGATGTAAATGAGGTAGCACTGGTGCCCAACTCAACAACAAATTGCTGTGAAAAGGGCTCTCAGGCACAGAAACTGTACCAGCAGCTTCTCATCTTTATGCAAATCAGTAAATGCTCATGGGGAAATGATTGCCATGTTTTCTTGCCCATTTCTTCCTCAAAAGTAAGGTCCCAACTTTGTGTCATATTAGATTATCTCCTGCTTAACCTCACAGCAGAACACTCTACTTCATCCTTTCTGTGCTCTCCCCTCTTCTGTGACCTGGCACCTGCTGCCTTCGTCCTGGGCTGCAGAAGTGAGTCCTGAGCGCTCGATGGGTTCTGTGGTGGACTGGGGAGCTGTGAATGCCACTCCTGCTGCAGTTGCTGTGGATCAGCTGGTTGGCAGGGGTATTGCCTTTGGGGAGCTGTTTGTTCCATGACTCATCTGAGACCTGGCACTAAAGGCTTGTGCCCTTCCTGTGTTCTGCTTTTAAAGTGAGGTGTGTATTGCTCTTTGAGAATTCTGCTGGCTTAGTAAAGTCTCACCTATGCTGGAAGTGAAACCCACCCTGGTTTCTGCTCTTAGTGGGAAGAGTTTCAAATTGCTATTTGTCAGGAGTGCATAGCGATGATGATGTGACTTCTGACACATCTTCTGCGACAGCTAGGCTCTCATACAGCAAAGAATGCCAGATTCAGTATGGAGGGAAGGCACAGAAAGAAACAAGTGTCAGACCTTGTGGTGTTTGAGTAAGGTTCTCCAGTCACTCATATATGACGGGAAAGATTTGGAGCTGGAAGACAGTGGATTTCTTGCACGCATATTAGAGCTTTAGTAAAGTTTTCTTTATGGTGTACAGAATCCTGATTTCTTTCCTGGAAGGTGAATTACCAGGGTTTGTCCGGTGACTGAAAGATCACTGGAGTTGGTTAGACATGTTTAGGAAATAATGTAGACAACAGAATCGTGGGTTTCTTGGATCTGGAAGGTGCTGTCATTTTGCAGAAGAGTGGTATCCCTGTTTCCAACTAGATCTTGTTTTAGGAATGTGTTTAGTACTTCTGTGTCCTGTGTTGAGAGAAGCCAATAACAATCTGAAGTGTCATGTAATATTTCTAGAAATAGCTTAGTGTTGTGTATTGTTTGCTTCCCCACAAAAAAAAAAGGGAAAAAAATTTTTCACTTTGTCAGACAACGTAGATGACTATAAGAAGGAAAATTGTCAGTTAAGGTTTCCCCTCAGCTAGGATTTGTGTGGCAAATTGAGAAGCCTGTAGAACTGGATGTAAAATGGAAGTTGGCGAAAAAATATTGAAGTTTCACTTGAGCTAACTTCATCTTGATACTTTGCTGTTGTTTTTGGCACTTTAAAGACGGATATGTCTGTAGGGGTTTTTGGTTAGATATACAAAGAGTTGTTGGGATCAATTCCAGTCATATGAATAGAGGTAGAGGTGAAATTTTAGAGGAGCAACCTAACTCTGCCTGAAGAAATTGTCGTAAAATAACATCACAGATTAACAGTTTAGTTTAATCACTGTAACTGTGCTGTAGTAAAACTGTTTGTTTTAAAATTCAAACTTTTGAAATGAAATTCTGACTGTCTAGATGTCACTATCCATCATATTGTAAAAATCATGGCAGAATGGTGAAGTTAGCAGTGACTGGAGAAGAGGAAACATAACCCCCATTTTTAAAACAGGGCAAAAAAGAAGACCCCGGGAACTAGAGGTCGGTCAGTCTCACCTCTGTGCCGGGCAGATCATGGAGCAGATCCTCGTGGAAACAGTTCTCATGCACATGGAAGATAAGGAGGTGATTAGTGACGGCCAACATGGCTTCATTAAGGGCACATCACGCCTGGCAAATTTGGTGGCCTTCTATGATGGGGTTACAGAGTTGGTGAATAGGGGAAGAGCAACTGACGTCATCTACGTGGACTAGTGCAAAGCATTTGACACTGTCCTATGTGACATCCTGGTCTCTAAATTGGAGAGACTTAGATTTGATGGATGGGCAGCTCGGTGGAAAAGGAATTGGCTGGGTGGTCGCACTCAAAGAGTTGTGGTCCGTGGCTTGATGTCCAGGTAGAGACCAGTGACAGTTGGTGTCCCTCAGGGATCGATATTGGGACCAGTACTATTTAACAACTTTTTTGGTGACATGGACAGTGGGATTGAGTGCACTCAGCAAGTTTGTGGATGACACCAAGCTGTGTGGTGCAGTTGCTACTCTAGAGGGAAGGGATACCGTCCAGAGGGACCTTAACGGGCTAGAGAGTTGGGCCTGTGCAAACCTCGTGAAGTTGAACAAGGCCGAGTGCAAGATCCTGCACATGGGTCAGGGCCATCCCAAACACAACTACAGGCTGGGCGGAGAATGGAGTGAGAGCAGCCCTGAGGAGAAGGACAAGGTTGTTGACTGATGAAAAACTCAACATGAGCCAGCAATTCGTGCTCACAGCCCAGAAAGCCAGCCATGTCCCATCATGTCTGCATGAAAACCAGTGTGACCAGCAGGTTGAGGGAGGTGATTCTGCCCTTCTACTCTGCTGTCGCAAGACCCCACATGGAGTACTGCATCCAGCGCTGTGATCCTCAGTACAGGAAAGATACTGAGCTGCTGGAGCAAGTCCAGAGGAGGGCCACAAAGATGCTTAGAGGGCTGGACCACCTCTCCTCTATAAGCCAGGCTGGGAGAGTTGGGGTTGCTCAGCCTGGAGAAGAGAAGGCTCCAGGGAGACCTTCTAGCAGCCTTCTAGTACCTGAGGGGGGTCCTACAGGAAAGCTGGAGAGGGGCTGTTTGCAAGGGCATGTAGTGGACAAGGGTTGATGGGTTTAAACTGAAAGAGCAGAGATTTAGATTGGATGTTAGGAAGAAATTCTTCCCTGTGAGGCTGGTGAGGCACTGGAACAGGTTGCCCAGAGAAGCTGTGGAGTGGAGTCTCCATCCCTGGGAGTGTTGAAGGCCAGGCTGGATGGGGCTTTGGGCAGTGTGGTCTAGTGGAGGGTGTCCCTGCCCGTGGCAGGGGGGTTGGAACTAGATGATCCTTTCCAACCCATATGGTTGTGTGATGATGTGTGATGTTGTGATTCTTTCTTAATTTCTATGGGAAAAATCACTTCGAAATACACAGGAGTAGGAGAAATTTAAGCTAAACTCACATTTGGAGGCAAGGGGAGAGAGAATTATTTAAATGGATTTCAACTTTTCCTTTCAGTCATATATTAAACTAATATTAAACAAACTAAACAGTATTTGTGTTTTTGTCTGCTTTGTAGTGTGACTCTGTGTGTTAGTCCAGGTAGCTGTTGCTAACTGATACGTAGAGTTCAATGAGCATTTCACAGCTCATTCCTATTAAAGTTCCTACTCAGGTAGATGAAGCCCAGTATCATTCTGAACAGGGGATTTCTGTGCATTTCAATGTAGTGATGTCGCATAGGACTAGTCAGACACAGACTTAATGACCATTTTCTGGCATGTGTGACATCTATTGTGTGGAATAGCTCTTTAGTTTTGGAATGCACTTACTGTTTGTTGGCTCTGGATTGAAGTGCTTCTGACTTCTGTGGCACCGAGTTAGAAGTGATCTTGATGCTTTTGTTTCCTGTTAAAGGTAGGTATATGGGGAAGGAGGTAAATAACTTTAAATGCTTATTTATATTCTTCCAGCTGAGTACTCAATTTCATAACTTCTAAGAGTCAGCTTTAGTATTTCCTATAGATCTATTATTTATATATATATGACTTAGAGATATAGTTAGAAATCTCTTTTTTAGCTCTGTCTAGCGCTTTTGTTTAGCAAGGATACTTCTAAATGGATTTGTTTGCTTGTGGCCTTACCATGTGCATTGGAAAAATTGCTTGAAAGCACATACGGATTCTTAAAACAGGTATTGATTGTTATGGTGATGGGATCAAAGCAAAGGATTTCTCAATTGCAGTAATTGTATGTGCAAGTTCCTATATTAAAAAATTTCTGAACCTCAGACTTAATCCAGAATTTTTGAAGGCCAAGATGCCTTTGTTGAAAAATGTTAATAATTTGGCCAAGAGGAGCTATTGTCTATTACCAGCATGCAAGCTAACTATCTCTGATTAAATTAATTGTTGTGTCAAAGGAAAAACAATAATGAAATGTATGTATGGTGACTATATTAAATAATTAATTACCTAAATATCAAAAAAAAAACCCCAAAACAGGTAATGCTGTAGTCATGATCTCTTGGTGGTGTGGTTTCATGTTCTGATGCTATGAACCAGTAAGGTATTTATATAGCCACTGTATTTGGTGTTGAAGTAGCATGCTCCTCTTTGAGATATATTCATGCCTCTTGCTTGAATGAATTTCATATCAAAGATGGGTGGTATAAAAGCACGGAGGAAAAAAATGTTATTTTTATTTGCTAATTCTCTAAACATGGGAGTCAGGCTGGGATCTTTCCTTTTCATGCATTAGGTGCAACAAAGTTTCTGCAGACTGATTTAAGTCTTACTTGCTCCAAGTAGGTGGTTGTGACTGATATGGCACATTTACTTAAATTTAAATTTCCTGGAAAGAGAAATGAAGGTCCAGATTTTTCTACAAGATTGTAATGATACATAGAGTAGCAAAGGACTTAAAAAACAAAACAAACAAACAAAAAAAAAACCCCAAACCAACCAACCAAAAAAAAACCCAAACCACAACCACTTCTACTGTACAGCAAGTACCTGCTTTGGAAGCATTCATGTATAAGACAGCAGAGAGTTGGCAAAACTGAAACTAGCAATAATTTGAGATAGGTGAATCAAACTCAGGTGCCTCAAGGCAACAGCATGCAACAGTCACTGCTTTGGAAGTCACCTTCCTCCTGGGCTGTGCTCTCTGTGCTGCTCCGTCAAGAGATGCTTCACTATTGCTCCTTTGTTCTAATGGGAGCATAAGTCAATGAGAAGTTCTGTCTTCACACTTCTGTATCACTTGTTCTTATAATCCACAATGCAGCAACGAACACAAACTGGAACACAGGAAGTTCCATCTCCACATGAGAAAAAAATTCTTCACTGCGAGGGTGATGGAGCACTGGCACAGACTGCCCAGAGGGGTTGTCTTCTTCTCTGGAGATATTCAAGACCCATCTGGATGCGATCCTGTGCAATGTGCTCTAGGTAATCCAGCTCTAGCCAGGGGGGTGGACTAGATGATCTCCAGAGGTTGCTTCCAGCCCCTATGCATCTGTGAATGTAGATTCAGTGTTGGCAATAAAAACTTGAGCTTCAAAAGCTTTTTATGAGTTCATAAATAAACTATTCAACAGAAACATTTGGAAAGGTGGTGCCTATTTTTTTCTCCCTGTGAGCTGGTTGCAAGTGTAGGTCAATGGCATCTTTACTTCTACTGGACTGCATTGCTTGGGTTAAATTACGAATCTTCGGGGTTAAGCTCTGAAAATGAGGAGGAATCACTTTGATTTCTCAAGATGGAATTTCAGGATTTTAAAAAGACAACTAGAAAAGAGGTTAAAATAATTGAAAAGTTGTTCTCTAGAGTCGATGAGTCATACTTTAAGATTACTTTGTCTTCTGTTTTAAGCAATCTTCACAGATTTTCTCTGAAGTTCTACTAATTTTTTACGGCCACTGTATGATACCGTGTCCCAGAGATGCATGTGGGTTCAGCCTTTGTTCATATTCTTCTAACACACAGACTCTTGCTGCTTTCAAAGCAGCAACAAATGTGTGTTTTCTGCTGGGTGGAGTTAGATGTCTAGCAAAGGGAGTTGGGACCTAGAGAAGGAGGACAATTGTGTTGGGATTCCCACTTCTCAGCCCAGCAGGTTATACTAGGCTTCCTCCTTGGAAATCAAAGAGAGTTATGACTGTTCAGTACCTGGCTCTAGAGCTGCCTCATTATGTAGATTGTTTTTCCAATTCCTGGAGCAGAATGTGTAGCAAAAAGTAGAAACCTGCTTAAAAACAAGAAAGTAACAAGAGAAACTGTCAAATGAGAAAACTAGAATGAGCAACTGAAGTCTTAACATCGAACTGACAATATCAAATGAGGAAACTAGAAATTGAGGAACTATCAAATGAGCTAAACTTCATGTTCTAAGACAATCAAAGAGCTCTTCAGAAAAGTATTATTTAGCTGAATCAGCAGTAACCTAAAATCTGAAATTAGGTTGGAGATACTAAAGCTCTAGTGAGGGTAGTATTGTTCTACAACTTTAGACAGCTGTGTCTTGAAGGACTTTCACCCGGGTTCAGGTTTCCCCCCCACTCCCAACACTTGTGCCAAGCAACCAGACTTTCTTACAAGCTCTGCCAAAGAGTAACTCAGAAAAGCAAGCTTTGTGAAGAGCAGGAGTAAATGTTTGTGCACTAGGATATCCTCCTTTCTACCTTTTTCATTAAGTGCAATCATTTGAGTTTTCTGTATATTATTTATAGGAAAGTTAGGTTTTTTTCCTGCTAGAAATGACAATATTTATACCTGCCTGAGAAATGAGAATGTGTGTTTGTACGCATTGTTTTCGGCTGAAAGTCTTATGAAGCTGTGTTTGGGATTTTGACTTGATATGGTCTTATAACAGCAGTTCTCATTGCAGAAAATTTGCAAACATTCAAGTCCTCTGGTAGGCTTGGGGCTGAGGAGCTACAATTATTTTTTAATTTTTTTTTTTTAAATTTGTTGGGAAGATGACAAACTTCTGTGTTTTGTTGAACCATTTTCTTCTCCCCTAAAGTTAACCTTCTGCTAACTGCAGTGAATGATGAGATTTTAGCATCTTAACACATTGAGACCTCGCTGCCAACTGCTACCTTACATAATGCTTAGCTATGGAAGAAGAAATGAACACAACAACTGTTCTTGGTGACTGACAGTGTGTAGTGAGTCTTTTTTCTGTAAAGGCAGGAGACAGGCTGTGTTGTGCGGACAGAATTTTCTGAAGCAGGATATCCTAAAACCTGAAGTCAGTTCATGCTAGAACTTCAATGCTTGAAACCAAGTAATAGTAGTTGTATGAATGCAAAATGTTTCTTAAAAAAAAAAAAAAGGTGTGGGGGAAGAATAACATTTAGCAGTGGAAATAATAGTAATTATTTTTCAATACAAAGAGCAACTAAAGAAAGTATGTTGAAAATACTGAGGTGGTCCTATTTGCTAGGCCCTAAAAATGAGTGGGAATTGTTTTTCTTTTATCTGCTAATTAACTGTGATGTATGTAGTAAATAAGAAGGTTTGAATGGAGGAAGATCTTAAGATGAAAATGAAAATTCTCAGATTTTCAAATCTAAAGTAAAAACTGTGTAATTATTTTTAGCTAAAGCTCTTTGGAGTTCTGGTATAGTGCCTGAGGCAGAGAGATGTTGCGGACAAATCTCTAAGTTGCCTGGTTTTGTGCAGCAAACTCCCGGTGCTAAAGATGATGTCTGAGGAAGCACGGATGTGTTATCATTTGAAGTATCTGCCTTGCTTTGCTGTGGGTGCAACTGTTGTCACTGCCACTGCTGCAGATGGTGATAAACATTCTTACTGCCAACAACTATCTGAGGCTAGAAACAAGAGCCTTTTATATTGCATACTTCCAGTGTGTAAGACTCCTTGAACCGGTAACTGTACCAGTGCTTGTAATTTGAAAAAAATTAAGAGCTCTTGTCCTCTAGGTTGATGATCTTGAATTTATGAGAATCTGCTTGTGGATTTGATGAAAAGAATTAATGCTAATAGGGTGATTCATGGACCAAATGCGTGTTAAATATGATTTATATAAATTGGATGATTTCACAAATGTAACATGCGGTATGAATAAAAACTGTTATTAATTTTTGGAGTAATAGGAGGCATAAGCAGAGAATTTACTCTTGTCTCCCCACCAAACTCTTTAAAATTCTCCCTTAAATGGATGCATTTCTCAGTTTATTTTTGACAGTCTTGTAAAGTATTGGGTTTTTTATATGACTGACTTCACATTTTTGGGTTTTAAAAATGTTGCTGCTCTATAAATCTGAAATTAGTTTTGTATTAAACGCAGTGAGAAATGGGACTGGAACATAATAAGAAAAAGAAATCTAATTTTACGATTTCTTAAAAGTTATTAGCTCACAAGAGCATTCTCCTGATTACCTGGAGTCATTTAGCACCATCTGTAGTGCCGTGTGTAACACAATTGAAGTAGTATAATAGATGCTGAGGACAAACACCGTTAAATTAAAAATGGTTGCTGAGTAAATGAGTGTGTTATATTTTAGGAATTTCAGAGTCTTCTGTGGAAAGAAGTTTTTATCTGTAGCTTTATTTTCCCTAGCATACTGCTTTCCTCCTCGGTTCTTTCAGTGCAGAAGTGTGGTGCCAATGAAGTGACTGCCACTGTAATTTTTCTCTCAGAGAATGTTCTTACTGTCTGTTTCATCTGTAATTTCCGCTCAGTAAAGAACTGTGTTACTGCTTTAGCTGTCCTTTGCTGCAGCCTCTCTTGTCTGTAGTGCCATGTACAGAAGGAGGGAGAAACACTGTGATGATAATTCTGTACTCCATGGGCGTCAGGAGTCGTATCAGTCTCCAGGGTTAAACAGCTGGATTAACTCCAAATTTCTGCCAACAGCAGACGGACTTTTTACGAAACTAGGTGATGAATATAGAGCTCAACACTCTAGTTAGTTATCTTACTGGGAAATCTTTAAAACAAAAAGAGAACTTTACTTTCAGCAAGATACTTGTGATTCAGTAATGGAGTAAATTGGGAATTACGTTTTAAGTAATTTTTGATTTCTTCTTAAAGCTTTGTTTACCTTATTTAAAAAAAAATCTTTGAAAGATTTGGTAGAATCACTGAAATAGAATTGTTATTAAAATTCTTCTGCCAGTGTTGTTGTCAAATGCTTATTTGTTAAAATTATTCTAGATACTGAAAGCTGTTTTCTGGCTTGTCTGTAAATTACTTTGTACAAAGGTTACAAACTTTAGCCGACACTATTTTGTCAGAGTATGACTCGCACTAGCTTTATGCTTTGATGAAGTACCAAATACCTGTAACATGAATTTCTTCTTTCTGTAACTTTTACTTTCCTTCCTGAACATCTCAAATGTTTCGTGAGAATTTCGGTGTGCTGAATGTAAACACATTCCACAAGCCCTTTTCCTGTCTGTCTTGACACTTGCATGAGAGGAAGGAAAGAAGACAGAGTTAAAATTTTTATATTGAAGTACTTCTCAAATTCTGAATAATAATGTCTGCATTTGTATCACAGCAGCCTGTCATATTCCAGATCTGTCACTGACCAGCTGTGTTTAGGTAAAAGCGTTGCCAAAGACAGCATTGCACATAAAAGAAAACAGGTGAATGGCAACAAGGATGAAATAAGTTTAAGGTTCATCTTGAAATAAGAATTAAGTTTCTTAAGCAAGAGTTGTATTCTCTACCGAATGCTTTGCAAAAAGAGTGCAATAATAAAAAGCCGACAATCCCACCCCTTTTAAAAATTATACATGAAGAAAATCATACTCTTTTTCCTTTCATCTTCCATCCACTGTCACTGTATTTTCCCCAATATTGAATGATTTTTAAGTATTTCAGTTTACATGAAAATCTTAAAAAAAACCAAAAAACCCTGATTTTTTTACAAGTGTGTAATGCTACAATTTCACAGTATAAACATAATCAAGTAGTGATGTCAATGTGTAAAAATGCTACAGTTGTATGCCTAAGTAGTCATACGTGAGGCACCCATGTGCCTCCATAGACTTGTTCCCTTGAGGAGGGTTTAATGTGGATAAAATGTTAATCTGCTTCACTCAAACTGCATAATTCAGTCTTAAGTACATACTAAATAGGAAAAAGTCAGCTATACCATAAATTTCAGAAGGAAAATTGAGACTTTACTAGGTAGAAAATACCTTACTTTCCAAACATCTTATGGGTTTTGCAGAAAACTTTGGGTTTATAAGTTTAATTGGATTTTTCAAGACCTCATTGCACTTACTGCAAATGTTTGAGTAAAAAGAGGAAGGGGTTTTTTTCCTTGCTGTTCTTAACTTGGCAATTGATGGAGCTGAAATAATGTGATGGCTATGCCAAAACCTATATTTGTATTTCTTGCTTTATTTTTCGGTTACAAAAGTGAAGTGTTCTGTAATACAAATTGTGTGCTCACCTGTAATGCCAGTAGGAGGACATGAGAGGTTTACTTTGGTTTTTATATTAACTGAATCTGGAAAACACAATGGGATGTTTACATTTAGAGACCAACCTGAGCTTAGCTTTTGTACACTTCACTGCAAATCTGTCCACAATATACTTAGTGTGTATTACGACATACCAATTTACACTTGAAAGTATTTATTTTCAAACTTAAAGATAAACACTTACATAGTTTTACAGACCTTTTTAAACTTTCTGTTTTAGTTTGCTTTGTTAGCAAAGGCCTACAATTGAATTTCAGGGCTATACTATAAAGCTGTAGGGCTGCAGAGCCGTGGATGTTTTAGCATCTGTTTCTCAGCTTAGATAATTTTGCATGAGTTATTGCTGGGCTTCCTGTTCTCTTACCTCTGCTGTGTATATCTTTTTTATTATTTACTCACAGCTTCTGTTTTATTACATTTTTTTTGAGTGTCACCTCAGTTCTGTTTTTCTTGTCCCTTTGATTCATGTCTCAATTTTTGGTCTTCTGTAAAATACTGTTCTTGCATACGATGCAAGTCTTATTCTCTGTAGTGTTTCACACATGCTGTCTGTAGGTTTGCTTGTGGATTTTTAAAATTTGTGGTCCTACACAGAAGTATAAGAGAACTATAATACTGTATAGCAAATCCAGTTAGTTACTAGAATTCCATTGAAGTAGCATGGTACAAGTTAGAAGTACAGTATTTTGTGACATAATTGAGGTGGTTGAAATAAAAAATGAGGCAGGAGTTGTTGCATTGTAATAGTTGGCCAATCAAATATGTAAAATGTTAAAAACCAAGATACTAATGTTTGAGAGAAGACAAACATTCTTCTTAAAATTCAGATACTGAAAGGCTTATCTTGGAAGAATGCTTAGAAATTTACAGTTGCCAATAAAAGCTTTCCTTGAAAGACTGTCAAGTATAGATTGTAAGACCAAGCGATCAATGTGTTAATGTGACCTCCTGCGTAACATCAGCCATAAGACCAGCTAATATTTTATGTAATTAGTCTACAGACTTAAGTGTCAGTAATAAATCTTCACAAAATGCATTGGGGGACAGTGTAGAACAATAGCCAGTAAATGCACAGTCATTTAGGTTTGAGTAGCAGTAAGTTTAACAGTACAAAAACTTAAAAATAGCTAGGTGTTTCTTATACAAGGTCTTCTGGTAGAGATTTGAAGATGTTGGAAATGCTGTACTAAAATGAGTACCACTGAGTGTTATGGAGTACAGTTCAACCTTGTAGACTAACTAAAAAATGCCGTGTTTTGTGAAATACTGCAATAAATGATATGTAAAACTTGATTGCAAAGGGAAGAAAACTCAGTTCTCTAATGAAAGCCCAACCAAAGATGCTAAAACTGACTTGGTACATTGGATCATAGACTCATAGAATAGTTAAGGTTGGAAGAGACCTCAAAGATCATCTAGTTCCAACCCCCCTGCCACGGGCAGGGACACCCTCCACTAGACCACACTGCCCAAAGCCCCATCCAGCCTGGCCTTCAACACTCCCAGGGATGGGGCCTCCACAGCTTCTCTGGGCAACCTGTTCCAGTGCCTCACCAGCCTCACAGGGAAGAATTTCTTCCTAATATCTAATCTAAATCTCTCCTTCTTCAGTTTAAACCCATCAACCCTTGTCCACTACATGCCCTTGCAAACAGCCCCTCTCCAGCTTTCCTGTAGATGCCCCTTCAGGTATTGGAAGGCTGCTAGAAGGTCTCCCTGGAGCCTTCTCTTCTCCAGGCTGAGCAACCCCAACTCTCCCAGCCTGGCTTATAGAGGAGAGGTGGTCCAGCCCTCTGAGCATCTTTGTGGCCCTCCTCTGGACTTGCTTCAGCAGTTCAATGTCTTTCCTGTACTGGGGGACCCCAGAGCTGGATGCAGTACTCCACGTGGGGTCTTGCGACAGCAGAGTAGAAGGGCAGAATCACCTCCCTCAACCTGCTGGTCACACTGGTTTTCATGCAGCCCAGGACACAGTTGGCTTTCTGGGCTGTGAGCACAAATTGCTGGCTCATGTTGAGTTTTTCATCAACCAGCACCCCCAAGTCCTTCTCCTCAGGGCTGTTCTCAATCCATTCTCCGCCCAGAATGGAGTTTCATGTTGTGTGTTTGGCCTTACAATAATCTCTTGTCTTTGTTAGATAATTGAACTGTTGCAGACCCGAGTGGGTCAGGAACAGAAAGATGTTGAAAAATGTATTGGCTGTGATAATGATGTTTTGCTTCACATGAAATATGTCTTGCCTTAGTGTTAATTTTTTTTTTAATGTGAGATGTAAATTTTGGGATGAAGCTGAAAGATTTATTGCCAGACAGGTAATCCCTGTTGGTGGGCAGGGCCAAACATAATTTCTTTTGTGGTGAATTTCTACAGGTGGGTTGCTTTGTCTTGGCTACTATCATAACTAGGAGAATTATTTCAGCTGAATGAGAATTTATGCACTTGTCCTGGTCAAAGTGAACTTGGGAGAAGGCACCTGTTTTGTTCCTGATAGTTTCACAGAGATACATGTGGTGATAACACAAACTGAGTAACAGGAATTTATGATATATTATCCTCCTTTGCATCAATTCCAGAGGATCTAGGCTGGCTAATTTTCTAATATATTGTGAGTGGGAGCTAGCTGAGCTTTAGTACTGAGAAGGCTGTGCATAGAGATCACTGTAGTGAGTTTTGGAAGGAAGCCAGGGAAACATTGTAGGGTTTCCTCAGAAGGATTACACAGAGTCATTCTTATCTGCATCTGTAATATTAGATCTGGTTTGACCCTCAGCTGCTGTGAAATGATTGCGAAGGTGGTGCAGGCAAGTGACATAATACAGTGTCTGGTGGAGAATTGTGGCTTCCTCTTCGAGGTGTAGACCATGTTGGTCTAATTAACGCCTTTCTCAGAACTAGATTAGATTGTGTTCAGGGCAGGGAGGGACACAACGGTGCTTTGTATCTTTCAAAAAGTGATGTTGCTCTAGAATTAACAACCTAGTTTTCATAGTGCAGTACTGTGCCAGGAACAGCTTTGTACATGCTCGCAGAATCTGCATTTACTCTTAATTTCATTTCTGCAGTGATGCTTAAAATACTGTGATTAGTCTTTCTTTCCAATAAATAAAAACCAGTAAGCAAAGTTTCATTTGATGAGCGGTGCTGGTGAAAGCTAGCACTCAAAGGATTAAGACTAGTTTGCTTGTGACTATTACAAGATGTTTTACCAATAAATCTTAACAGAAACCATAATGAACAAACTTTTAGTTATCAGAAATGTGCTTAATGAGGTTAGTTGTCCATAAATTTATTTGGGGTTAAACTTTTGGATTATCTGGAGGAAGATTAAGATGTTACGTGCTGCAACAGGAGTATCTTTGTAACCTGAACTAGTATACAAGTGAAAGGGGGTGTTCTCTCTGGGGTATTACTATTACTGGGTAAAATTTCAGGTCACAGAGGACCTGTATTGTTGAATGTCAAGTGCTCAAAGTAATATGGCCCATAAAACTGTTTTTAAGGAGGCATGTTTTAGTCATTCTAGGATCTGCAAGAATGGTTGTAAATGATCTGTTTGAATCTCATTGACTATTGTAAAGTCAAAAAGAAAACATAAAAGTATGCAATCATACTTGTTAATTATATTTTTTAAATTACGTACTGTCTTAAAAGGGAAAATAAAGAGTTCTGTTGGTACTGCTCCTATTTTATTTTTTAAAAACTTAATTCAGAGTCTTTGTGCAAGAAAGTGGACTCTTTGGGATCCAGGTTGGGTTAATTGTATGTACATAACTGCTTATAAATACTGAGTTTATGTGTCTAAATACGTATAAAATTCTTTCTGTGTGGGTGTGACAATGTTACTGTCAGATATATTTGCAGTCACTAATTTTTAGAATAGTCCTTAACTGGTGCCATATTTTCACATCTAAGCATCTGAAACTTTGAAATTATGCTTATGTATCATTCAATTTCAATGTTTTTGTTTTGGAAGATAGATCTATATGCTGGAGAATTCACAAGGTTCTTTTTTCTATTCAAAATCTATTACCTGAAATGCCCATGAGATGGTGCTCATCAGTCTTGTTTTTGTGTAGCAGCAGACGTGTGCATAGTTCTGACTTGTGAGTAAGGATGCAGTGGTTACCAGTACTGGCTTTCTAAGAGAAAGAAAAAAAGCAGAACACAACTGACAATATCTTGAAATGATATACAAAATACCTATTACTATACTATTTTGAACTGTGCAAACTGTGCAACTGTAGTGGTATCTCTGCTCATCTTGATTTGATGCTAGTTTACATAAATTATAGATCACCACTGTATTTTTTCTGTCTTAAAAATGAATTTCTATATAGCCAAACAGTAAAGGTTCTAGACATCTATCCTTTTTGTGCTGCTTTGTTTCTTTCTGTTTTTCTCAAAGATCTGTGAAAGTTTTCTTTATAGAAAACATTGTTACTAATCCACACTAGTGTGTTCTGTTCTGCAAAGTCTTTCCATAGAAGTTTCATTAGTTTGATTTGTTTGTTTTCCCCTTGACTTATGCAACAAGCAACACAGAACAGCGAGCCTCGGGAGAAATGCTAAACGCTTACTAACTAATGCAAGGAGGATGTTCTTTCTTTGAGCTGGACTCACAATGTTAGAAGCTCCAGTGCTGTTTTTCAAGAGTGTACTATGTAATTTAAGATGCTGGATGGGGGAAAAGATAGCAAAATAAGAGGACAAGATGAGAGTATAATGTTGTCTTTCTGAAGTAGGGTTACAGAAATACCTGGAGCGGGCTGCAGCACAGTAAAGCCAAATATGTTATTTTACATTCTGTTTCAGACTGTTCTTACTGGTATTTTAACAGTAGTAACCTGAATGGTCTGGAGGAGTGGGGTAGGGAGATCTAGAAGAGTACACAATATATAAATGAACTCCCAAGGAATGAGAGTTATCGATAGTGATAGATGGGTATGAAAATGAGAGTTGGTTGTATGAAAACTGGAATGAAGTGACTAGCACCACTGTTATAATTGGTTAAGCTAAGACACTCAAAGTATCTGCTAAGTATTACTAGCAGATTACAGGCCTCTGAAAATGAGGACAGCTTTAAACTTGAAGAGTTAATTTAGCGGAGTTATTTGAAGATTGATTCTGTACAAAGATTGCTCCAATTAGATTTTCCTCTGACCTCTTGGTCTGATCTATTTCCTCAGGAAACTTCTTTTCCTTTCCAAATTATGCGAATGGTGCTATGATCAATGTTTCTTTTGTGTGTTTTTTAGGCTTTTTTCTTTTTCAAATCACTATAGCTTTGACCAAATAAGAAACTTGAGTTATGATTTACTGTATGTTCTGTCAGTGACTGCTGAAAGCAGGATTAGCACAGCATAGAACAGAAGATGCTAGAGTGCTTGGGAAAAGCACCTTGACACAAAATGAAGGCAAAACCAGAAGTGGATGCAGCACTGTACACAGAGGAAACTAAAAACAAGTACCTATTGAAAAAGCAGGGTTTTTTCCTGTTTTGGGAGAAAAAGTAAGTAGAAAGTTCTGGCTGAATTTCCTTTGGGAAAATGGAATTAAAAGATATCCTTTTGGAACTTCACCTGGAACAGAAGTATTTGCACATGTTCTGGATGTGCTAAAGTGAGTGGGGGAAAGAGTTTAGAATGATGCCAAATTGTGGCCCAAGATGATGCATTGCATAATAGTTACTACGGGCTGAGACATGAGCAAGGAGGATTTTAAAAATCTCTTTGGCTATTTCAACTTGATGAAAATGTTGATGGTGAAAAAAGAAATTATATCATTTGTGTATCGATGCTGAATCATCTGTGTTGGGATGTGATAATGTGTGTGAAGATCAGATTTGATTTAAGGATGAAAGAGGTGGTAAGAACAAATGGTTTTTTTAACTGTACTTCACACTGAGCAAACTAGCCTATACAAAGGAGATTTCTGCTGTAAGAACATTTATGGAAAAGTTGAATGAAGCTAGGAGAAGTAAGTACCAGTGTATGCAGAAGAGGAAACCAGGGAGAGGTATAAACAGAAGATAATTCTCCAGAGAAGCAGTCTTAGTTTCTCCTCGTTGGAGTCCGGTATTGTTCCCTTTAAACTCTTTGTGTACTGCAAACTTTCCTTCTCTCTAGTGAACCTAGGGAATTTGTTTTCAGATTTAGACTTTCCCACATGCTGTTTTGCTGAGAAGAGAGTCTGTAATTCTCATTCTATTTATTCTCCCTTAAGTACAGTTCCTTTTTCTTTCTGTCTTCAGATTTATTGTTTTCTCCTTCACTTCTTTGCATTTTTTTTTTGTTTACTGCCTCTTCAGTGTTGTATATCTTTATACTTCTAATTCTTCAAATTAAAAAACCCACTTCATTATGGAATTACGTGAGCTTTTATTTCTAGCAAGCTGTGCTAATTCTCGGTCGGCTTCAAATGGAGGGAAAAACTTCATGTGGAAGGAAATTAAGAAAACTTCTGATTGAAATCTTTCAATTTAGTTTTCTGAAATGAAAATTCAATTTGGAATGTTTCATTTAATGTGAAATACTGCTACAGTGGTTCAGGGAAGTTGCTGGTCATGGTCAAGATAGACAAATGGAAAAAGACAGAAAAATGTGAAACAAAAAGCAAAAGGCTTCCTGTATGTAAACTTGTGGGTCACAATCAATAAACAGATTCTCTGAATAAATCACCATTTACTGAACTGATGATAGAAATTTTAAATTCGTTAAGAATAAAACAAGACATACAGTCTTAAGCTTTGTGGGGAACGTAAATACCTAATCTGCACTGTTTATTGTACGTTGAGATAACTACTATACACTGAAATGATTACTGAAGTACCTGTGTGGGTTTTGCTTTACACTAAGAATTGTTTAGTATTTTATTACTCCTTGAAATGGCAGCTAACCTGCCATTCCAGCCACTATGCCAGTACTCAGCTGTCAGCATTAATTGTTTCTTTTCTTGAGACACAGAGAAGGCACCTGACCTATGTGTTTGATTTCAAGCCTGTTTAGTTTTTGGAGGGATCAAATTAAGCAGGTGTAGAATAAGTCATTGTGTATCTTTCACTCCCAATTAAATTATGTTTTTCATCAGTTTAAAATGTAGAAAACTCAAATGGCAGAATTTTCTGACTGTTCGTAATACATGACATGAGGAGACATGACTGACTGTGCCTTTTAAAAAATACGTGAAGTAGGAGTGTGCTTTTTGTGTCCACTGCAAAAATATTTTCATGATAAAGTGTGAACAAATTGTTATAATAGAGGAAACCAAACATGAGTAGAAAGAAAAGAGGTTCACAATATGCTGGTAGTATCAGGTTTTCATGTACTACATCCTGATTATGTCATCCATATAAATGAAACTGACTCTTTTTTTTAGGAAACTTGTTTTTAAAGACCTTGTAGTTTTCCCTACACCTCAAACTGTGTGAATGAATTGGGTTCGTGTTTGCTTCTTTGAACTTTTTTTCCTGTACTCTCTATTCCTCCCTGCTGGTACAGTACTCTCCAACGTGAGTCCTTCCCACGAGCTACAGTTCTTCATGAACTGCTCCAGCGTGGGTCCCCCACGGGGTCACAAGTCCTGCCAGCAGACCTGCTCTGGTGTGGGCTCCTCTCTGCATGGTGCCACAGGTCCTGCTGGGAGCCTGCTCCAGCGTGGGTTTCCCGTGGGGTCACAGCTTCCTTCAGGTGTCTCCACCTGCTCCAGTGTGGGGTCCTCCAAGGGCTGCAGGTGGAATCTCTGCTCCCTATCATCCTTCCTCCATGGGCTGCAAGAGGACAGCCTGCCTTACCATGGTCTGCACCAGGGGCTGCAGGGGAAACTCTGCTCCTGTGCCTGGAGCACCTCCTCCCCCTCCTTCTTCACTGACCTTGGTGTCTTTCTCACATCTTCTCACTCCTCTCTCTGGCTGCAGAAGCTTCTGCACTTGGTTTTTTGATGGTGTGGTGATTTTCTTTTTTTGGTCATGTTGTCTCTCTCCCCGTCCCCTTCTTAACTCTGTTATCCCAGAGGCACTACCACTGTTGCTGATGGGCTTGGCCTTGGCCAGCGGCGAGTCTGTCTTGGAGCCGGCTGGCATTGACTCCATCAGATGCAGCTTCTTGCAGAAGCTGCCACCCCTGTGGCCCCCCTGTTACCAAAACCTTCCTATGCAAACCCAAAACACAATGTTTTTAAAAAAGAAAAGTCTCTTTGTGGATTTGACTACATGTGACACAACTAATAATTCTTTGATACTTCCTTTTATTTTTCTTATTTGCAGTTATTAAACTAATACTATGTTGAGACTATGAAAGTGGTAAGACAGGCATTATAAAAAGAGTGGGAGGACTGTGCAATGAAATGCATTAACTTTATGTTGGTAATAGAAGTTTGAAATACAATAGCACATACGCTTTCTGCTTAAAGTTTTAGAGGAATTTGGATATGGGATGAAGCGTCTTACCATTAAAGGGGTGGGGGAGAACATTGCATAGAATTTAATAACTTCATCTTTTAAATCTTTACAGTACAAAGTGATTATTTCAGTTACTCAGGTTGCTGTCACATTACAATTTAACTGCATAAATAGAAGCTTGAGCTGATCACTTGTACAGAAGAGCTAGCACAGGTATCAGAGCTGGATAGCTGCACTTGAGTTTATTTTGTGTGTTGAATCTCCTAAGTTTGATCTAGGTTTGTTTTTAACGATTTTAAACCATCCTTACATTATTTAAAGAAAAGCTTTTGGTAATCCAAAAATCCACAATATCCACAATGGGATATTGTGTAGCTTGAAAAAAGATCAATTACCTGCAATAGTTGGTTTCTGCTATACCTATTTTAACTGGTTTTTTTTAGTAGTAGAGGTGAGGCTGTGGATTATTCTACTTTTTAAAGTATAGAAATTAAGCTTTAAATATGCAACACGCTTTTATGAGTTATTTTCACCATTTCACTTTGGAATTTTATAATGAAGCAAGCCATTGATGAATTGACTTTTCTGACAAAAAAGAAATGTTTCTATTGAGAAAAAATGTGTGATCACAATCTAACAGGGTTACCACTGTAACAAAATATTTCTGTGGTTTTTGTGTCAGCTTATCTGATGGATCACTAGTGACTTAAAAGCATAGAAACTTTTGCAGTTCGTTTTTGTGGGTTGTGTTTTTTTGTGTCGGTGTGTTTGTGTGTGGGGTTTGTTTTTTTTTTTTTTTTGTCTCCCAGAGCTTCTTATTCCTTTCTGTGAGAGACTGGGCCCAGGCAATCTGCAGCTCTGAACTCTGTCTGGTCAGCCTGAGGGTCGGGAAGTCCTGAGGACTGCAGTTTCAGAGCACGTGTTGCAACTCTCACAACTGAAGAGTCTAAGAGCTGTAGGGTCCTTGGGTGTCTCCTGGGTAATATGTCAGGAAACATCTTGGTCAAGTTCATAATTCAATCAATGATGAACAGCAGAACATATGGCAATGATGGTATCAGTTTCAGTTAGCAACATTCTTTTCCCCCCTGTAACTGTTTTTTTCCAAAGTGGTGGGAAAAGACTGTGGAATTGTAACTTTTGAGGAAACTTCTTTTTGCATTTGTCTTGGCTTTGGGAAGAATTCTCTGAATTCCAGAACTGCAACAGAAACAGTACTGATCAAATGACCTTTTTTTAAAACATATGTTTTCTGTGCGGAAACAGAAGAGTAGAAAAACTACAAATCTTGTGAGCTGTGTACTTTGTTGCAGAATTAAGGGGAGCAGAGAAACGTACTTTTGAGTGAATGCGTTATGTGAAGAAACTAGTGGATTTGGATGTGCCTTACACAGAAATGTGCACATTATAACAACTCTGGAGTTTTGGAACAGTGCCATATGTCTTAATCTTTTGACAAAAAAACCCATTAAAGCTTATACTAACTTTATACACTAATGGTAATTTAATTTCATGAAATCGCAGCTACTACTTTAAATAAGTTGTCTTCTTGGAAAAGTATGGTGAGTTATGCAGAAGGGCATGTATGTACACACCCATGTTTTTGCTAGGCCACGTGGTAGTTAGTAGTGCTCTTTTGGCTTTGTTCTCCAAAGTTACACTGGTACAAAACACAATGTGTAGATGGGTTGAAAGGAAAAGGAAACTTTAAGTTTAAAGCTTTTTGTTCTGGGTGTTGGTTCTGGCTTTTTTTTGCCCTTCCCCTCACCCGCTTTCTTTTTTTTCTTTCTTCTTAAAGGCACATGTATTCATGAATTTAAAGACATTCTGGTATTTGCAGTAACATAATGGAGATTCTCATGCCAGTCTTGGGCTTCACACTTAAGAGACCACAATTTGTACTGTTACCAGGTCGCTATCTTGAAACTTATTTTTTGTTTCATGATTTTTGTGGTAACTACTTTTTCTGTTGTTGTACTGGGAAATCTTTCTCTTGTAAGTAAATATTTACATATTTGGAAAGCCACAGGAAATATTGTTACTAGGAGCTTGATTTGATAAACATTGAGGAATGCATCTGTGATTCTTCATAGTGCTGAATTTGCTTGGCAAAACTTTATTTCTGGAGATGATGCGCCAGTAGAAGGAAATAAAATGAAATAGCTTCTCTGTAAGAGGCTTCAGTGAATCTCCACGTTTAGAATTTAAATCAAAATGGTTTACTTATTAGCTGAAGATATTTTTCTATTTGTTTGTTTAGGTGAAAAATATTGAAATCCTCTATAATTTCCGAAGGGTGTTTTATCTATAAATTCTGTGGTTACCCTTGCAGTCCTAGAATCCTGTATTAGTAAATAAGTATAATTTTTATAGGAGGGACAGATTTTAAGAAACTAGAAAGATGGTTACTTGTTCTTTTATTATTGTGGATTTTTACTATTTGTAGAATTTGAAGGAAATTAGGTAGGCCTACAGTGGCTGTTAATACTTAAGTAAAAGAAAATAATTTGGATATGGAATGAAGTAGAGGATTTTAAAGTTAAAAAGATTATACTGTTCTTTGTTTTGACGGCATTAACCTCTCCTTTTATAATGATACTTTCATTGTGTTCAAGTTGACTAGCTTTTCATAGTGGCAGATGTTCTTTCCTTCACTGTCTCACAGAAGCAAGATTTATTGTTCCGTTAATCACACTTTTCACAGAAAAAGAGCGTATTCTAAGAAACACCATTTCACATACTCCTGCATTATTTGGATGTAGCCTTTTTCAGATTATGTGTATTATCACTTGTGGATAATAATTTAGTTTTGATTCACAGATTTGTGTATGGGGAGGGTGTTTAATCACCCTTCTAAATTCTTATGAGTGTGGTAATTCCACAACAAGCCTTTTTGCCTTAGAAGTCTGAATACATGACATGACGGTGTTGATGAAGGAATGTTGAGAACTCCATTAGTGCTGTGTGTTTGTCAGAATTTTTGACAAATCTGTTTAATCTGGTGTTTAAAAACATCTTTTAAAATGCTGGCTTTACTGGCTGAATCCTTGCTTCAATCTGTAATTCAAACCCCTTTTGTCTAACAGTTGTTGCTTTCCTCCAGTCTAAACTACAGTCAGTCACAGGGCAATGGGAGGATCTTGCCAGGTTTTCTGAAGAATACCTGACAGTTGCTGTTGTTAGTATTTGATAGCAAAATTTTTAAAAAATCAAACAGAACAGTTCACAATTGTATTAAGTGAGGCTGCTTTTGTTTTTTTAGGTCTAATGTTCAGCAGTTAAAATGAGCCTGGTCATAACATAATCCCCCTCTGTGCATATGGCATGTTGCATAAGTAGTTTGCACACTTGCCTATGTAGGACATGGATGTCCCAGAGGAATTGGGAAACTGTGGTGTGGACTGGGTGGGTAGAGCTCCTTAGCTAAATGTATAGGCAGATGTCATATAGCTAAGTCAGAATTGTGTTGTTTTCTATGGAAATTGAAAAAGCCAAGGGAAAAAAGAGTTGTCATACAGGGTGATCAAGAGAACTGGAATTTATTAGGAGAAACACTTACCAGAAGAAGAGTGGGGACATTATAAACAGGGGGGTATATTTGTAGCCAACAGTGGTAACATAAGCAACACTAGTAGTCTTTGTCTTGTTTGTTTCTCTGTTGATTTTTTTCTTCCTCTCCTTTACTGTTGTAACTATTCCTTGGAGACGATTTCCATTCAGTCATTGCCTGTATGCTGAGAAGAGGGACAGAGACAAATCAAGATGGGGCAGAGCTTAAGAATAATAGCAGTAGCTTCTGTACTAGGGGGAAAAAAAAACCCATCCAAACAGAAAACAGTATTGTGGTAGATTGAGGGGGCTTGGGGAAGCTTTAAAATGTTTTTGCAAGCGTAGAAATGTAAGCCATGTGTAACAAACATGAAGTAGCACAGTCACATTTCTGTCGTTGCTTTCAGTATAGCTTTGTGGGAGTTGAAAGAAGTCAAATACTTGTGCAAACTATTTGCCACTGTCCCGCATGACAACCTTGTCTCTAAATTGGAGAGACTTGGATTTGATGGATGGACCACTTGGTGGATAAGGAATTGGCTGGATGGTCACACTCAAAAAGAGTTGCTGTCAATGGCTCGATGTCCAAGTGGAGATCAGTGACAAGTAGGATTCCTCAGGAGTCAGTGTTGGGACTGGCAACATGGACAGTGCGGTTGACACACTGGAGGGAAAGGATGACAGCCAGAAGGACCTCCACAGGTTAGAGAGGTGGGCCTGTGTGAACTGCATGAAGTTCAACAAGGCCAAGTGCAAGGTCCTACACATGAGTTGGGGCAATCCCAAGAACAACTGCAGGCTGGGTAGAGAATGAATTGAGGGCAGCCCTGAGAAGGACTTGGGGGTGCTGGTTGATGAAAAACTCAATGTGACTCTGCAATGTGAGCTTACAGCCCAGAAAGCCAACCATGTCCTGGGCTGCATCAAAACCAGTGTGGCCAGCAGGTTGAGGGAGGCAATTCTGCCCCTCTGCCGTCATGAGGCCCTGTGTGGGGTACTGCATCTACAAGCAGGACATGGAGCTGATAGAGCAAGTCCAGAGGAGGGCCACGAAGATGCTCAGAGGGCTGGAGCACCTTTCCTGCAAGGACAGGATGAGGGAGTTGGGATTGTTCAGCCTGGAGAAGTCTCCAGGGAGACCTAATTGTGGCCTTCCAGTACCTGAAGGGGCCTACAGGTGGCATGTAGAGGGGAGGGACACTCTATCAAGGATTGTAGTGATAGGACAAGGGGTAATGGGTTTAAACTGAAGGAGGGTAGACTTTAGATATAAGGAAGAAATTTTTCACTATGAGGGTAGTGAGGCACTGGAACAGGTTGCCCAGAGAAGCTGTGGATGCCCCATCCCTGGGAGTGTTGAAGGCCAGGCTGGATGGGGCTTTGGGCAACCTGGTCTAGTGGGAGGTGTCCCTGCCCATGGCAGGGGGGTTGTGGTGTGTGTTGGAACTAGCTGACCTTTAAGGTCCCTTCCAACCCGAACTATTCTGTCATTCTATGATTTCTTAATCCTTTTGATATACCAGTTGTCTTGTGTTTTCCTTTTTTAAGATGCTTGTTATTTCAATACACTTAATGCACTGATTTCCAGTAAGATATATTTTTTTTTAAACTCTAAACAATGTAGTGACATGTTTGGAGGGTAAGATGGGTAGAATCTGAAGAAAAAAAAAAAGAAAAAATGTATCAGTAAGAAGAAACAAAGGAGTGTTGTTTATTCTGGGCACCCTTCTATTCCAGCCATGAACTCCCATGTTGATCACAGCTACAGAAAGTTAAAAAAACCTGACAGCAGGGAAAGCGGAGTGTTATGTTTCCTGTAGCATGTCATTTAGTATTTCTTACATCCAAACTTTTAACTGTCTCTCCTTTAGCTGTGGCAGCAATCTCTGCTAGTTCTGAGAAGGCAAGTGTGGTGTTTTCCAGCTGTTCTGGTTCGAGGTAGTGTCAGAAATGACAGAAACAGATGTGCTGGTTCTTGATTTCTGTTGGAATTTGTAATGCAGTGCCTTCAGTTGTGCTGAAATTCTCTGCAATTAATCTGCCGAGCTATGAAATGTGATGGCAGGTGAGGAGCTGGCACACATTTGCTCTTAGCATGTGGAGGGCTGTGACTTTCAGTAGAGATGAAATACTTAACCAGTATGGTTGCTAAATCTGATAAACCCTGCCAGATATTTATAATTAAACTGACTACTCCATCTTGTGTTCTTTCTTGGCTTTTTGAGCTTCATTTTATTCCTCTTGTAAGGTTTTTCTTTGCTATTCTTACACAGTTCCATGTTTGGAACATGTTCTGCTTAGTTCCTCTTCTGTGATTTCCTGTGTTCCTTTCACCTTTCTCCCTTGCTTGTAGCTATTATCCCCTAGTCTCTACAAACTGGCAAAACACTTTCAAACACGTTTCCTAGAATAAACTCAGCCTTGTTTTTCGCCTAGAATTCCATTGCTACACAGCTTTTAATCATGTATTTTGCAAGTATTACAAAGTAGATATCCAATTTAAGTTGAAAGTTATGAAGTTATGCAAAGGATTGCTTGTATAAGATTTACATCATGCAAACTTGAGATTCTGTAGAGTGGTGGCTTCCTTCCCCTCACCCCCATCCACTGTAAAATACCAGACAGATATATTGTTTCTGTAGGAAAATGCTAGGATGTATTGTCTTTTCTCTAGCATCTAGGGAAGTGGTCTTCAAAATTTTTTGATTGCACACACCATCAGCAAAAAAACTTCGAGCATGCACCCCAAATAAATATATAAGTATTTATTTATAAATTGCATACATGCACTGCTGTGTTAGTATTTTATGTACATTAATTTCTATTTTTGCATGATTTATAAAGAGTGAGAGAAACTAAAAACTATTTATAAATTTTATTCAGTAATGATACAAAAATGTTTTCTTTCCACACCCCAGTGGAGTGTCTTGCGCACCCCCTGGGGTGCACGTACCTCGCTGTGAATGCACTTGGAGACTTTTTGAGAATTATTTACTTACTTTTTTCCCTATTTTTCTTAGCTTAGGAAACTGCAATTTTCAGAAAGTCAAATAGATTATATTATTGTACATTAGTAACCTCTTGTGGGTGTATATATTTTTAGAAGTATTCCTCCTCAGTATATGTGGTATACATAAGAATAATTGTTTGTACTTCTTTATAATTGGAAGGGGTTTACTACACCTGCGATTTCCTTGTCAAATTGAAATAAACTCAATAATTAATTGAGTCATTAGTAAAACTAAATGTTTAAAGGAATGCTTTCTCACTGAAGCATTACTGTCTTTGCACACCAGTTTGGTTGAAGGAAAATACATCTTTGGTAATCTTTCACATTTAAGCAATTTAAAAAAAAAGCTAACTGTTAGTTATTCAGATGCTGAATACTAAGCAGGTTAGAAAAAATAATTTAATGACAGAAAAGCCTGCACAAATTGTTTCAGGTAAATATTTTGTTTAGGAATATCCAAATGTATTATTAGACTTGAAATTTTTTTCATTAACTAGTCATTGCAAGAGAAGACTATTCTCTGGCAGTGGGAGTCAGTCTACTCTGCTCATTTTAACCTACCTGTCTAATTTCTGTGCAGGACCTTATTTTTAAGCGTAAGTATATATAACTTAGGTTTGCTTATGTGTGGTGTCAGTGTTTTATCGTTGCAGTGTTTCTTCCCCCCACCCCCCCAAGTTAGGCCTATGAATTTGCTTCTGCCTGCGGCGTACAATGTGAATGTCCTGACTGATGGAGGTAGGCATGAGCAGGGCATTCTCTGTAAGATCATCCCGGCTGTATGGTTTGTTCCCCAATCTGGACCTGTTGTTGATTCATGTAATATTAGAAATGTTGTCTTTTGGGCTCCTTCCTTGAGGGGAAGGATAGGACAGGATGCAGACCTGTGCAGCTCCATGACTGAGGTATGGTTAATCTGTTTTTCTCAGCTTACAGCAAATTGGTTTTGTTTGCTGATGGATGATATTTCCAAACTTGACAAAAAGTTATGTGCTTGAGGAAGTTACATGTGTCTGGATCCTAAAAAAATATATTTTTAATATTCTTGTAAATTCAAACAAAGATGTTAGATAAGTTGTAGAAGTGTAGCTTGGGAGAGAAGATGCTGGCATAATGAAATGGACGGTATGGTGCAATGGTTTGCTGTGTGTGTTGAATGTACTTGAGTTGAAATTCAGAGTAATGTAACTTGAGCTGACTTTCTACTGAATGTCATAAAATGACAGATTTCTGATTTTTAAAATGTCAAAACCATAAATCATTAGTTTGCTAAGATTGCACTAGCAAGCTATTAAAGAACATGGCAGTATTTACTGTAGATAAATGCAAATTTAAAAAGGTTCTCTGTATCATGGTTTAAATGATTTATTTGCTTTCAATGCACATATGAATCTGATGTGATGTAAAGATTTAGGATATTTCATTTCCTGTATGGAGATACAAATTTGCATATTATTAAACCATCTCCTGCAGTTCTATCGTTCTGGTATGTCTTAAAGGGTATTGCAGGTTAAGGTACACTGAAAAAAGTTAATAGCATTAAATTCTGCTTTTGTTTTAATACGGATACTGGAAAGATACAAATTTCAGATAGATTTAGATAGTCTATATCTATGTTAGTGTCTATTGAGATCTATAATATAAGCCAAGCTTGGAAACCTGCCCGGCTTTGTAAATACGCCTTTGTCCAGTCTTCAGAATGTGTTGAAATTTTGTCTTGAAATTGTTTGATTTGCAAAAATTCAGCTTTGTGTATAGTACTTTGTTTCCTCAGGGATTTGAAATAAACCTTATATGGTCTCACAGCCTCTTCAGGAGCAAAGGACCTCTCTCCTCAGTATTGTGCTTCAAACAAAAGCCCGTAGAGAATCAGTTTTATACTGTCTCCTGTTTTCTTCCCTACCTTGTCCAATGGCCTGCAGTTTTGTTGGGTATATCCACCGTTTGGTCTGTGTCAGAGCGGGTTCCCTGGGCCCCGAGTACTTGTGTTTTCTGTCACGTACTTGGCAATCCTTCTTCCTATATGAGCTGTCCCACCTCTTGATGGGCCAGTAAAGGTTGGGAGGAGGGTAAAATTCCTGATATTGGACTTGTCTGTCTCTTCAGTTTTTGGAATCTGTTGTTGAATTTCCAGAAGGGAAGGCAGAAGCACTGTGCATGATGGTATAGAGTGGTGTAGCTGTTTCGAGTTGGACTATAGTATTTGTTTTTAATTTGAACTGGTTGTACCATTTTTATGAATGGTTACCAAACTGATAAAATAAATGTAGGATTTTATTTTTTTAGGGTAAAATTTAACTTTGCAAATAATTTTACTTAAAACTGGTTGTTTCCTTCATAAGACAGAGACTGAATTTATTTTTTTGGTACATTCTTCAAAAAAATAATTCTAAAAGCTTTTTGTAAAAGAGATTAAAAACCAAAATGTATAAAATTTGAAATTCATAGTGCTGCTCCCCATGCCCCTGTGTTTAAAAACATTGTGTAGAGTCAGTTCTTTCCTGCATTGCTCTGCTTGTGCTGGGGCTTCAGCTGCATAGTACCAACTGAACTAATTGTATTAGTGAACTAATTTGACATAAAAATGTTTGGAAGCAGAGTGGGAATACTAGATTATTAGCTAGAGTAAATACAGCATAATTGATTGCAGCATAATTATATTTTANCATAAAGATTCTTTGGATGTATTGTACATACCTGGGCAAGAATTTTGCTTTTTAACATTTGCTGTTTTGGCTGAGAGACTAATTTTAATGTATACATAGACATAGTTGAATGCATCTTTAAAGAAAAGTTCTAATGAACTGTGTTATGTCTCAGCTTACTGGATAGGAGATATTTGCTACACTTTCCTGTGTAAATTGGCTAAATTTCGTGCATTCTGTAGTTAACCAATTGCAAACCAATACTTACATGTAAACTCTTCTCCTAATCTGCAGTCTTATCCAGTCTTATTTCCTTGAGATACAGCTTTCTTCTTCGTTGTGACAGAGCATGAGGTATAAGCTGCCGATACAAAGCTGTCTTGGGGAGGAAGAGAGTTATACCTTGCTGAGACACTATATTAAAAAAGTGTAATGCTGGGCTAATGGTTTCAAGTACAACATTAGGTGGCAGTAGTAGACTCTTAACACCTTGTGAGTGCTTGTTAAATTTACCTTTAGGCAGTCTTCCAAATGAGAGACACACTCAAAGAGATTTTGTTTTAGTACAGAACATTCATGTTGCCTCACTACAAAGGGATGCAGTGGGAATGATTTTTTGATCCAGTTTTGATCGTAGTTAATAACAGCGTTGAACAGAACCGTATGAAAGCATGAAGGTTAAAGTGGGCGCAATGTTGTGCGGTACCACTATTGATATGCCTGGTTTAAAATGGACCTTTCTTACTTGCCAGGTAAATGAAGGTGTAGCCTTTGTTAGGAATGTGGCAACAGGAGACAAAGCAGCTAATTAAGAAGAAAATGTACTTTTTCTTTCTTTCTTTCTTACCATCCTTTTTCCCTTAGAAAACAGGGGAGATGAGTACTATTAGTATTCTGTTTTTTTGTGGTGTAACTATTGGGTAGTGTTGAATTAGGGGGGAAACTGGTGACTTCAGCCTGAGATATCAGCGGAGAAAAAATGTGTGGTTTTCTGTTCACAAGAATACCTGTTTGCTTTGTCTCTGGTTTTGGTGGGTTTTTGTTTGTTTGTTTTTCTGAACATGCAAGAAAGCAAGGCCAAAGCTGGAGCAAGGTTAAAGACAATGCTTATGACTTTATGTTAAATGACTCTGTGAAAGAGTTGCTGGTCACTTGCATATTCATGGTCTCATGTTATGTTAAACTTTGAGCTATTGCTAAGGTAGCAAATGGCTTTAAATAATCTCTGTCTTGCTGGAAGGTTATGAGCTTGCTTTTCATGAGTGGCTCTTCCCACAGTTCTCTGTGCTTTTGTTTAGTTTTCCTTGTTGCAATATGGTTGATATAGTGGCAACATATTGAAGAAAAAAAGGTTGACATGCAGGCTTTTCCTGTCCCTTTCCTGCCTCCGTATAACCTCTCTGGGCCTGAGCCCTGTTTTGTCATGATTTCACTGACTTGACATTCACGCTAATGTCACTATTTGATACACTTATCCAAACTATCAGCAGGCTTTCCTAGGAAATTTCCTCTTAGGACTCGTATTTTAATATGTTTTCACCTCCAAGTGTTCTATTAATGATAGAAAAGACTGCATGAAAAAAAAAGTAGGGGCTGACGGGCAGCGAATGGATTGCTGCACATTGTGTATGAGTTATTCTTTTTCCTTACCTTTTGCCTCTTCTGGTCTGTAGAGGTGTTTCCAAATCAGAACCATCTTTTTATCCCACAGAGGATGTGTACCATGGTGTTGATTTTTGCTGTTTACTGTGTGCCCTCAGGGGATTTGACTGGTTTGGGATCGCTCATCCAAGAGATCTTTGCCCTAAAGAGATTTTCGGTCTTAGACATCCCAGATCTTTGGCATATATTTTTGACAATCAGTACATTTGTTTTGAGTTTCTGAATATGTGAAAGTGGATGTAGTCCAGGATGTTGGTTACTGCTTTGGTGGAAGATAAGAATAAATGTAGGCAAAGAATATGATACTGTTACTCAGAAGTATGATGGCTAAAATGAATCCATCTTCTTGTTGTGTTCGTGTTCTCCAGGAGCTGCATTCAGATTTTGTCATCTAGGGATGAAAAACGTGGGTTTTTTTTTTGTTTTGTGTGTTTGGTTTTTTTGTTTGTTTGCTTTTGCTTGGTGGTTTGTTTTGGTTTTGTTGTTTGGGTTTTTTGTTTGTGTGGTTTTGGGTTTTTTTTTAACCTTGAGTCAACTAACTTGATGTAAAATTGCAGCAAGCACAGGATCATTATGGGTGACATAACTTTTGTGACTGGATGTAAAATGTAAGGGTGTGTATCAAACCTTTAATTGTTGAGATGGCAACTGGTTTAGCTTCAGCACATTTTTCATGATGTTTATCTTTTGATAAACTCTAATGAATAGAAGATTATGGGCAGTTATCAGCTTTGTACATACAGATTTGTGGGTTCTTACTAAGCATAAGCTTTTAAAATTTCCACAGAGAGAGACCCAGCCTATTTGACTACATTGTATTTATTTTTTTTTTTTCATGGGATAGGCATCTTCCATTGGACAGGCATTGTCCATACTTGTTGTTTTGGATGTACTAAAGAAACAATTCTGAGATTACAAAATCAACATCTTCAGGAAAAGGGAGGTCAGAGTTTGCTCAGTTAAATAGTTCTTTCATCCTGTCTTTAGGGAACAAAACAAGTACATTTGTCTTGATGTGTAGGTTATCTAGGAACCAGAAGGATGAGGAAGCTCTGTAGAAGTAAAGTCTTTTTAGAGGTTTGAGGTAAAACTGCGGAGATCCAGCCCTATAGTTCTCCCAAGTATAGCCAATTTGATGTTTCCAGGAGAAACTCTGTTTGTGGTCTTGGACCCGATTTCTTTATTTCTGTTACAGTTCATTGAAATACTTTCCTCATATTTTCTTACGAGCTTTTGACATATTTTGTATCTGCCACTGGGATAAATGACTTTAAATTAGATCATGATCTTTCAGGAATGTGGAGCTATTTCAGTAATTCTGGCTATTTTCTGCATACTGTAGTTTGGTAGTTGCTCACCCAAAGACTGTGCCATCTGTTATGTCTTGGAGCACTTCTCCCAGTTTATGGTAGGTGAAAGGTTCATTGCAAAGAGAGGTTTTGTGTGTTTAAATTGGCTCTTTGTTTCTATTTGAAAGTGATGTAGTGCTATTTTTACTTGAAATTAGTGCTATTATGTTGACTTCTCATTAGCTTAGTTCTCTAAGGGAAAAAAATCATGCTCTCTGAGTGTGTAGTTAAAAATTGCTGTAAAGTGTTTTCCCTGTTCTCAATCAGCTAAACGTAGAAACATTTTACCAAAAAGCTTGAGCTACTGTTTTATGTATTTTTTGAAGGTAAATATAACTGGCAAAATATAAAATTTGTGAGGATGGATTTGAATACTTCTAATACTGCACTTTAAAACCATTCCTGTAAGCTTATACTTATGTGCTGAAGAAAGAAAACGTTATGCCACCCTGTAGGTTGCTATAAAGATTGTTTATGCAGCTCAGCATAGGACTTAAAATACGTTGAATTGGAGAATTTTGAAAAATGTACTGTGCGACATAGGAGACCAAATCATGCTAAAGTGCAAGGAAAGACTATACATCAGTTCAAAGGCTACATTATTCAAAAAAATACAACCATAAAAAAGGTAATAAGATTACATTCTCACACTTCATGGCTAGTAAGGTGCATTAAGCTGCTCAGATATTCATAACTTACTGTGACATTTGGGAAGATTACATTTTGCTGTGCACAGCCATTACTGCAGCTCAGATAATAACTAGCCAATGCATGGACCTGGATTATGATCCCTGTCATTGGAAACAAATTTGTGTTTTGAAGGTTGATCAGTTTCAAATCACCATTAGAAAGGGTTAATATGAAATACTGTGGGGGGGTGTGTGTGCTTATGTGTATCTAATGGGTATGCATACATATAGTACATCACCTGCCCTGTGCCTTTGGTATATTGCTTTCTCTGTCAATTTTTTTGTCCTCACTTCCCTTAAAGGAAATGTTAAAATGATAATTATTTCTACCATAGCATATTATTTCTAGAATGTACTTGCTGAAATGCTTATGTTTGCAGATTAGATTGGAAACCTAATTTGACAGCTTCCTGGATGGGTGGTTACTGATAATAGTGTATCTAGCCAAAAATGAAAGATTGGTGTAGTAGACTATAGGGTGAAGGTAAGGTCACCTCTAGTTGCTATATGTGGTTTTGGTGTGATAATTGATGGTTGGCTGATAGTTAAAACCAAATGCATAAAGAGTTGAATTTCTTGTTAAGAATTAGCGGGTATTTTGTGGCTAGAATTTAACCTTCAGCTATTTTGTCTGTACTCAGAATACAGTATTTTCTTTGTTTCTTGCCTTGATGGTGAGAGAGAGAGAGGGGCTTCTTGAGGAATACCTCAGAGGATCATAAATTTGATGTAAAATAAAGTGTAACATTGGTTATATATTAAACATTTTCATGTTTTGGTCAGTGGTGGGTTGTGTTTTTTTAAGGGAGGGATATACATTTTTGCATTTGTTTTGCAATGATTCTGTGTTAATCCATTCTGCTCAGCATTTTCCCTTGAATTCTAACTTACAGAGCTTTCCTGAGGTAGGCCTCTGCTCCATCTTACGGAAGGGGAAGACTGAGGCTTGGAGAATGATAATGACTTGATAGATTTGTTTGAGTTGACAGCATGAGTTGATATAGAGAAGCTGGGAATATAATTCAAGTCTCCCCATTCAGTTCCTACGGTTTCCCTAGATATTAAGGAAGCATCTGATAGTAAATTGCATAATTATTTTTCATGACCAAGAGGAGAGAAAATGGAAAAGTATAAATTACTGTTTAGAAATTGTTGCTATGGGACATTGTCTATTCTGTCATAAAAGCAGTAACTTTCTCTGCTTCTTGTGGTGTTTGGCATTACTGATTTATGCCCAGAAGACCAAAGATTGCTTCTTCAAAGTGACAAGATTTAGACACTTGAGGAAAATGTATGGTAATTTCAGTAGTTAATGAAGAGCGTATATTCTGTTCCATTGGGTAAGTTTATCTTCAGATCCTGACTAGCTGAGAGAAGCTGTTGAAGCTAATATGGAAGCAAGTTAGTGTATGTATTTTGGGGCAGTTTTGACATGGTGTGACTTCAGCAAGTGACAGTATTGAAGCTGTTATGGTCAAAGCCTGTGAAAGGAACACCATGTAGGAAAAAAATAGTATCTTTCATTTGACAAAGCTGAAATACTTTTGATCTTGAGTCCATTTTGATCATTTGAGTCAATGCTATCTGATTCCTATTTGCATGCTGGTGCATAATGGGTGTTTTGGCAAGCATTACGTTTAATAAAGTTCTAAAGACTAAGAGAAGTTTAAAAAGTGGAGGGGGAAGAATTGGGGTGGAGGAGGTATGTTCATACGATCCATCTTCAACTGGAATTCTTGTTTTATTGAGTACACAAATGAAAATGAAGTAGGTTATTTCCTTCTCCCCTCCACCTCGCTGGCACATGCATATGTGGGTACTTACTCAGTGTATGTTTAAACAAAGCCTGCATCTAGGAGACCTGAAATATTACAGGATTTAAATACCTTAGCCAAAGCATAGTCAAAGGCTTCAACCAGTGCTGCTGTTTCACATTGATGCAAGTGCAGCAAGCCTTTGCTTCCTTTTAGTACCTGTAGCTACTAATGAAACTGGCAGTTAATACTTAACCAGCTTTATTCAGTATCTCAGGAATGACTCTTAAGTGTTTATAAGTGGCAATATTTCTGATGTGCATCAGCTCCTTTTGGCTAGAATTGCCCTCTTATTTGAGGATTGTTAAGGGCATGCAAAGGAAAGCTTTTAGGGCCACTCAGGCTGTTTAAGGTGTCTTAGCTGCCTTGGTGCTCTCAGCTGTTTTGGAACACTTGGTCTCTTCACATTTCAGCTGTGTGGGGCAGCTCAGGACATCTGTGTCTTAAACTGCCTGACTGTTCTTCTCCAGCAATTGTCTGATAGAAGGTGACATCAGCACCTTTGTTGAAGTTACTCAACAGAACTTCAAATGGAGGAAGAATTATACTTGATATATTGATATTGGCCTCGGTTTTTTTTTTTTAGCTTATATCTTTGATAGCTTTCTTCTAATAGAATGAATAACTTTAAAAGTGGAATGGTACTTTGTTACAACTGTCTCAAGTTTTTTGTTTGTTTTTTTTATCTTTTGTCTGAAAGCTTGTTGGGGGCTGCTTTGACTTGGAAATGAATTTTATCATCCAAGAAGGAGAGGGCATCACCTGCATGGTAGACTTGCTGGACAAGTGTGACATCACCTGCCAGGCTGAGGTGTGGAGCATGTTTACGACAATTCTGAAGAAAAGTATACGCAATCTCCAAGCATGCACAGAAGTGGGACTCGTTGAACAAGTGCTCAAGAGAATTGATAAAGCTGACAACATGATTGCAGGTACAGTTTCACCCAGTATGCCTCAAACTGTATTCCTTTTCTGTAAAATCTCATGGAAACGTTGTTTATTTAAATGATAGAGATTTGACGTTTCATTTTATTAAGCAGTTATATTGCTGTTCTTTTCCTTTTCAGATCTCCTGGTGGATATGCTGGGTGTGTTGGCTAGCTATAACTTGACGGTTCGAGAACTAAAGTTATTCTTCAGCAAGCTTCAAGGAGAAAAAGGGAGATGGGTAAAAGAAAAAACAAAACTGAAACCATTTTTGTAGTGTTGTTTATATTTTTTTTTTTAATGTTCACAAGTTAAAAGGCTGTTTGATAACCATTTAGTGTACCAAAAAATACAGGATACTTTCTGGTATTATATCAATGAATCCTTCAGTAACAAGCAATTTTAAAATACTGAGAGTAAGATAATGATGAAATTAAATTTCCTCTTGCATCTGTGGACTGGATTGGTCTTTTTGAGCACCTGACAATAATACGGTGACTCTAAGCAAGTGTTTTTATGCATGTGGTGTAATTTTTTTTAATTCCAGTTATGTGAAATTGAAGGAAAAAGGATTAAATTTTTTTAAGACAAAAGAGACAGATCAATGAAAAATGTCTACATATGCACTTCAGTGTGTTCCTATTTTCAAATGGCTCTTCTTTACCTGAAGATTAAAAAAAATTATCTAGCTAGGGAAGGGAGAATTTGTGGCAGAAATTGACATGAAGGAAGTAAGCTCCAGCTGAAAAATCATATTATGTGTTTTCTCCTGTTCCTGTGTGAACTAGTAAGGGAGAAGAGGTTTCCTCCTACTGTTGAGAACCTCCTTCCCTAAAGTGAAACTGTGTATGTTGTGGAGTCCACTAGATAAAGTTCTCTTTAACAGAAAATTATTGTTTTGCTGGAATTGACAATTGTTTTACCTGCTATGAATTTTAATTCAGCTCCTGTTACCTCTAAATGCTTTTCTTAGTGTAGAGAAAAGGTACCATAGTGTTTCTGTCTACTTAAAATATTTTTTTTTAAATATTCAGTATAAAAGTCAGTATGCACAAATGATGCAGGAAATTTTAAAAGACCATTTGAAATAACTTTGGAGATCTTAACTTTTGCAAATGAAAGTACTCTAAACTTAACAGAGAGTTTAAACTTAATAATTGAACATGCAGAGTATATTTAACCATAGGTGAATTATTTGTCTCTGTAACATTAACTTTTTCATTTCCTGTCTCTTTGCTATTTGCATTTAATTTCCTTTCTTTATTAAAGACTAAATATAGAGGAAAGGAAGAGAAAAATGCCACAGTTACATTGCTAAGGAGTTGCACAACTCCATAAATCTCAAAATCAGCAGTGCTGTAAAGATACATATCATTTGGCTACAACACAAATTACCTAGTTGAATTCTATAGTGCTGAATACATCTAAGCATTTCTCAGTGTTTCCTCCTCAATTTTAATTCAGATTCATGAAGCACTGTTCATCTGACTATAATTTTGGTACATTTGAAATCCTTGTAACCGATCACTCAGTGCTTAGTTTTCAGAGGGTGGCTGCTTACAAGAGGGGGAAGAAGGACACTTTCAGGAAAAGATCAGAAATGTAAAACTGTAGTTTAAAAACAGCTTTACTGGAAAGTTACGAAGTGGTGACAGAAGATGCACAAAATTGTTCTGTCACTATGACCAGTATTTGTACTTCTGTTGCTGTGAGCTCATATCCTTGCTTTGGAGCTTATAGTTGCTGAGTATTATGACAGAATCAATGCAGAATTAGGGTGGTGGTGGTGAAGTGTTAAGTATTCACACTGAGTATTCAGTTCAGGTGCTCCAAACTGCCCTTGAGACTTGAATCTTTCTCCGTGGACTTATATGAAGGGATATATGTAACCAAAGACACTTTAGTATATGACTGTAAAGTCCTGATGAAAACAGTCCTTTCTGCTGATGCTGCTTCTCCCTTTTGCTAGGTATTCCCCATCTCCATTGTGCTGGCACAGGTTTCAGGTAGCCACAATCCAGAACTGCTCTAACTGAAAATTGGTCTGCATTTTTTTTTCCTAAACTATTTTTCAGCTGGATCAGTTAATGTTCTTTAGCTCACTGCAAATCCACACCATCAGTAGCACTGATGATAGAATGAAAGGATAGAGGAAGGAACCTGCATTCAGGGTCAGTTTAGTTTATGCTGGATTGAAGTGGCTCTGGCCTTTAAGTTCTTAGTTTAGTTATCCAGTTGATTGTATCTCAGTGCACCCACTGTGTACTGTGTGAAGGTATCCATGACTGTTTGTTAATCTTGTTTATTGAAAGTGCTAAGTGTCTCAGCAGAGTATTACTCAAGTATGTGCAAAGCTTTAAATGTGTTAAAATTAATCTTTTTTGTTGGCATAGTCCTTTCTTTCTTATAGGTGTGTGTTATTTATTTACAAGTGCAATAATTCTCTTTGTCAGCCACCACATGCTGGGAAGTTACTGTCTGTGTTAAAACACATGCCTCAGAAGTATGGACCTGATGCCTTCTTCAACTTTCCAGGGAAAAGTGCTGCAGTATGTAGATATTTTAAGTCTCTTGTTTGTTCATTTGTTGTTCCCTTATGGCCATTGTTTATTTTCATTTGTGGTATTCTTTTGTCTCACCTGTCATTGTCATAGACTGAGTTTTAATCAGTTTTTTTTCCTCTGCCTGGTACCTACATTATGCCTAAATAAATCATGTTATAATAAATGCATTGGCACTATAGAAGGACAAATGCTATTACATAAAGAACGGATAAAAATTAGGCTTTTTCAGACTGGTTCAGTTAAGTTTTCTTGCAGGGAGAATCTGCCTGCTTTTCACTCTCATGTTTCTCTGGAAATGGTGCTTATGTTAGTATCCAGTATGTGTCAGAGTGGTTTTGAGATGGGTTGACCTTGGCTAGAGGCCAGGTGCCCACCAAGCTGCTTTATCAACTTCCCCTTCTCAGCTGGACAAGGGAGAGGAAATATAATGCAAGTCTTGTGGGTTGAAATAAGGACAGGGAGAGATCATTCCCCAGGCAAGTACTGTCACAGGCAAACCAGACTCAACTTGAGGAAATTAGTTTAACTTATTACCAATTAAATCAGAGAAGGGTAATGAGAAAAAGAAACAAGTCTTAAAACACCTCACCCCACCCCTCCTTTCTTCCTGGGCTCAACTTGACTCCTGATTTTTCTCCCTCCTCCCCGCCAGTCGCACAGGGGGACGAGGAATGCGGGTTGTGCCACCTGTACTGTTTGTGTATTTCACGTCTAATAATTGTGTTGAGTGCCTGAACCGTATGTGATATTGGGATGCCTCAGTAACCTTAATGGGAATATTATATATTACAGAGTTTTAGAAATTAAGTATTTAAGATCCATTATGAGTTAAAGCAAATGATAGTGCTACCAGTTCCCAAAAGTTGGGCGCAGATAGAATAATAGAATCATTTAGGTTGAAAAAGACCTGTAAGATCGAGTCCAACCATTAACCTGGCACTGCCAAGGCCACCACTAAACCATGTGCCCAAACACCACATCTACAAGTCTTTTAAGTACCTCCAGAAATGGTGCCTCAGCCACTTCCCTGGCCAGCCTGTTCCAATGATCTGACGACTGTTTCAGTGATGGAATTTGTCCTATTATCCAATCTGAACCTCCCCTGGCACAACTTGAGGACATTTCCTCTTGTCCTGTTACATGTTACTTGGGAGAAGAGAGCATCACCCACCTTGTTACAGCCTCCTTTCAAGTTGGAGAGAATGATACGGTCTCCCCTCAACCTCCTTTTCTCCAGGCTAAACAACCCCAGTTCCCTCAGCTGCTCATCCTCAGACCTGTTCTCCAGACCCTTCACCAGCTTTGTTGCCCTTCTCTGGACACACTCCAGCACCTCAATGTCTTTCTTGCAGTGAGGGGCCCAAAACTGAACACAGCACTTGAGGTGCAGCTTCACCAGTGCTGAGTACAGGGGGATGATTATTTCCCTACTCCTGCTGGCCACACTGTTTCTGATACAAGCCAGGGTGCTGTTGGCCTTCTGGGCCACCTGGGCATGCTGCCAGCTCACGTTCAGCCGGCTGTTGGCCAGCACCCCCAGGTCTTTTTCCTCCAGGCAGCTTTCCAGCCACCCTGCCCCAAGCCTGTAGCATTGCCTGGGGTTGTTGCAAGCCAAGTGCAGGACCTGGCACTGAGCCTTGTTGAACCTACAGTTCAAATGCATGCAGACTGATTAGTTAGCTGGTGTAGAGAAGGATTTATAGTGTTTTCTGTGAAGAGGGATAGCTGAATGGAGCATGGGAGCATAATAGGGAGTCTGGCGACGCTCAAATGCTTTGATGTTTTTTGTTTGTTGGTATTGATCATCTGGACATCATCTTTGGTCAGAGGTTATGGCAGTCTTAGTTGAAGTGTATTGCAAATTTGTGCAGCAAACCAGTGGAAAGTTATTAGTAATATTAAAAAAGGCCCCAATCAAACAAAACCCCCACACAATAAACCCCAACTGATTGAAACAAAGGGCCCCATCAGACAGATTATAACTTAGGAGCTTTTGAGCTAATACAAACACAGTGTTTGATATGAAGATTTTTGAAGGTGAGGATTGTATTATCTTTATTTTAAGGAACTTTTAAGTCTGTCATATTCTAACTGGAAGGCTACATAGACATGGATTTCAAGAGAGAAAAGAATCCATTAAGTGAAATGTATATGATTCTCTTTCTGTGGCCAGCTTTTTTTCATAATATTTTTTTTTTTTCTGAATACCAACACTGTGTGCAAGTAAGTTTATAAATCTGATTAATCTGTCAGGTTACCACAAAACCAAATAAATTTAAATTTGCATTTGAGTTTTTGTGCTGTAAAGCTTCCACTGAAGAATTTAATTTTTGAAGTATAGGTTGCTATTAATAATCTTTGAGATATAAAAACTAGTTTTTAAATATTTAGATTAATTATTTCAACAATGGAGTTAACAAAAAGCACAGAAGTTAGGCCAGATTTTTTTTAATGTAGAGAAACTGTACACATTTGGAGCGTATGCATCTGTATTTCAGTATACATTTGTAGTGTATTATCTTAAGGTGTGTGCTGTTACTATTTTGATGTTGATCTTTCTGCATGAATAACTATTTTTTGATTTCTTCAGGCTATTGCCTTACCTCCTATTGCTAAGTGGCCGTACCAGAATGGGTTTACTTTCCACACTTGGCTAAGAATGGATCCTGTAAATAATATCAATGTGGATAAGGATAAGCCTTACTTATATTGGTGAGTATTATGTAAACCCATGTTTCTGATGTTCAGTTTCTATTAATTGTTCAATGATTTCTGCTGCCTTCTGTGCATGTGCTGATTTTGTTCTAATTTCTTAGTTTTCGAACAAACAAAGGACTTGGTTATTCTGCCCACTTTGTTGGAGGCTGCTTGATTGTAACGTCCATAAAATCAAAAGGGAAAGGTTTCCAGCATTGTGTAAAATTTGATTTCAAGCCACAAAAGGTGAGTAAAAATAATAAAATCATTCAAACAGGTTTCATTAATTTAAAAATGTAGCCTGGAGGGAGTGTTGTAGCTATTGATTAGGCTCATCTTTCTGTATAGGAACAGTTACACTTCAATGAGCAAAACAAATTTGTGTTCTGAATTCTTATCTCTTTTTAATTTTCCATATGAAATGTATAAGAAAGAGCTAGAAAATGCAGTTTACCAGAAATTTTATGAATTTGAGACTTGTGCGAGTGTCTAAGAACTGGTAGTACACGTACACAGCTTGAAAGTTACACGCCTTTGATTTTTCTTTTTTTCCTTCTTTGCTTATAGGCAGTTAAACAGTTTTTTCCCCACCTCTGAACATTCTCTTGTTTTCCTGAAGGATTTTGCTAAGGCTCCCCTTAATGGCGTATACTATGTGGACAAATGCAGATCATTTTAAGAAAACATGATTGCTAACCCATGTTTCGTTTTCCTTATCAAGTGGGACCATTAATAGAAATTTGATGTTCTTTCATGTGCGAGAACAGCAGATTCATTCTTGAGAGAATGCTATACTGTTCTTTCAGGTTGTCCAGAAAATAGTCTCCTTGCATTTGTTTCTTTATTCTACCTATCTTTTTAAATGTAAGAATTAAAGTATGAGTTTGTTTTATTATTGATATTCAAGGCTTGCTTGCCTATTCTGTAGTGTTAGCCTATGTTGACTGTGTTTCATTTTTCAATTAGATATTCTGCTAATGTTTCTAGAGCAACTGGTGTAAACATTTTGTGGGGGAACAGGCCTCCTCAGGAATTTCTTATCAGTAATCCCTTGCTGTAAATATGGATTCTGTTTGTGATAATTTGACATGCACAGCCTTTGAAAGTCTTTAGCCTGGAGCCATCCTTGCTCTTTGGAATGACATTTGCAGTAGTCCATCATGCTAAGAGTAACCAAATGTAAAACTTACTTACATAATGGTTTCAGTGTAAATTTGGTTCAACATTGCCATAAAGATTTTTTGAGGTCTATGCCATAAATATCTTTTAAGCTTCTGTGTCTACTTTTTGTGGGAAAAATGGCATATTATCCTTTGACATATCTATGCAAGAAAACTCACCAATGACTTAATCTTCTTGACTTAAAATAAATCTTTCAATCTTAATGTAGTTCACATAAATAGTTGAATTTGTTCTACTATGCCCCATTTGAATGCTTAAGCTACTTTAAGTATCTATGTAATTGTATCACTTGTTTTCTTATCATTTAGTGGTATATGGTTACTATAGTACACATCTATAACCGCTGGAAGAATAGCGAACTTCGATGTTATGTAAATGGAGAGCTGGCATCTTATGGAGAAATAACATGGTTTGTCAACACCAGTGATGTAAGTAATTCCTGTACACTAATATCCATAGTTTTGATGAACTAAATAGATATCCTTTTGCCATTTTATTGATAAACTTCCCCCTTTTATGTGTTTTTTAAAAATGTTGAAATAAAATTAGTAACTTGTTGGTAGAGGAGTAGATTCTGCTTTTATACATCTCAGAACTTAAAATCTGTTTCTGCTGAGACTCTCAAATGCTTATTTATTTAAAAATAACATTCCCTCATAATATGTATATTCTTTGCATAATTTGCTTGTGTAGCATAGATTAAATCCTGTTACTGGGTTCTGTTTCGTTTTCAGACATTTGACAAATGTTTCCTGGGTTCTTCAGAAACAGCAGATGCCAATCGAGTGTTTTGTGGGCAAATGACATCCGTTTACCTTTTTAGTGAGGCTCTCAATGCTGCTCAGATCTTTGCCATTTATCAGCTTGGTCTGGGATATAAGGTATCTTAGAAGTGACTGTAAAGTTTTCAAAGTTTAATTCTGATAAGACTCTTAGTGGTGCATTTTAAGAATGTTATGACACCTCTATGTCATTCTAAAAATGTTTTTACTGTGTGATCGTTTTATTAAACTTTTCCGTGTTTTTTCTATAAGTCTATATATTGCCTCAGGAAATACAAGTAAGCATTAATTTTTTTTTAATATAAAATAAATCTGTGTTCCTGTTTACTTCTCAAAATTTCCATGGTGGTGGTTGGGAGAAGGAGAACACCACTGTTATCTCCAGCTAGGTTCACTTTTTCATTGAGACTGAAACCTTCAGATCAAGTACGATGTAATTGTTTTAGGAATGTAGCTTTAAATTGTGCTAGTCAGGTTTTTTAATGTGTAAAGTTAGTGCTGAGGATTAGTTTTGTTGCAGTGATTTATTATTTGTTTTGTCATAGCCTGAGGGACACTAATGAAGACTGTTATTCCCTAGCAGCTGTACAAACATACGCTAAAAAAGATGGTTCCTATTCTATCTGCTTCTCAATTATTAGTTCCTTCTGAGTGAACATTGCTGACTGTCATTCTGTTTCCTGGCTAATGTGTTTCTTTTACATTACCCAACATTTTCGCAATGCCATTCTTCAAGGGTCAAAAAAAATATTCTGCAGTTCTAACTCTTTAAATTTGACTTTGAGGTGATGTTCTCATGAGACCCTTTCCTTCAAAAATACTGCTAGGTTGAAGAAGCAATGTTTTAATCATATTTTGTGCAGTAGTTGTGTTCTGAACCATATTTTCAATGTGTGTAATCTAACTTTTTTCTTTTCTCCTTCCTCAACCCTGCTCCCCAATCTAGGGAACATTCAAATTCAAGGCAGAAAGTGATCTCTTCCTCGATGAACATCACAAATTATTGCTATATGATGGCAAACTATCCAGTGCTATTGCTTTTATGTACAATCCAAGGGCTACAGATGCACAGCTGTGTCTAGAGTCATCCCCTAAGGATAACCCTTCTATTTTTGTTCATTCACCACATGCCCTCATGCTGCAGGTATTTCAACATTTTCATAGATTTGGAGGATACAAATGATTTCTGTTTGAAAACCTAAAAATTTGGATTTGGACAAGATAGGGAACTGCTGATAGGTTGGGTTTTTTGGGCTGTCCCCACTGCTACCTCGTCTGTTTCTTGAATTAATGCGGATGCACAAGAATTCTAAGAAAAAGTTTATTTTATCAAAGTTACAACATAAAACATGTCAGTATTACAAAGACTGTGTTAGCTTTAAAAAAAAAAATATATCCTTCTTCCTAATTTCTGACATATGTTCACTCCCCTACAGATACTTCCTATCTGCTGTCCTTTGCTTTGTTGATATGATACCCTTTTCTTCCCTGTGCTTTGAGCACCTTAATCTTTTATTTTGTCAGAAGCTTTTCATGTGTTCTGTTCTAGAGTTTCTCTATAACTAAAGACTTGTTTTAGAGTTTGCAAGCCACCTCCTGTATTTTCGTCTGAGGATCTACACTGTAGACTGTGTCTAAAGCAGTAGGTCAGCCAGACTGAGCATTTAGTGTGGCTGTGGCAGCCAGTTTGTACTTATTGCTGTTTCTCTTTATTTGGTTATAATACAATTTTTGTACTGAAGAAATTGCAAACTATTTCTAACAACTTTTTAACAGTTTCTGAAGGAGATTTCAATATTTCTTAATTCTTCCTTGTCAGGATGTGAAAGCAGTCTTAACGCATTCGATCCAAAGTGCCCTGCACTCTATTGGAGGGGTGCAGGTACTTTTCCCCCTCTTTGCACAGTTAGACTATAGGCAATATTCATCGGACAACATTGACACAACTGTTTGGTGAGTGCATGTACTTACTTTGTTCTGGTCTTTCTTTCTTTTTAAGTAAAGGAAATTACCTCTTGCTTTTTTAAGTGGCATAGTGCAACATTGAATTATGTCTAGCAACAAAAAGGTGGCCTTGTTACAGGCAGGACCTAGAAGTGTTTATTTGTACCAAATTTTCTATGAAAGTTCACACAGAATCAAAATGTACGCATTTCTACTTCACAAATTTTTTTGTGTAACAGAATTACAGACAATTCTCTTGAGCTTATTCCTGTCATGGAGAAAATCCACTGGGGAAGGCTTCAAGAGAAACTTCAGGAAGGATGAATTTTTCAGCTACATGAAGTTATTCCTTGGAATTTTCTTTTAATTTTTTTTTAGCCTTCAGACTTTTTGTAAGATCCTGTTATTCAGTGTGGCTGCCAGACTTTTCCTCTGATTTCAGCTCTTTTTCAATTCAGTCCAATGTCTGAACATCTAGGCACAGAAACTGATGGAACTTCGAAGCTGAAGAGTAGAACTACTAATAGCAAATGGACTGCTTTTTAGAATCCTGGTGTAGCTTGTTCTGTTTCATTGCAACTGTGGTTTCATAACTGTTTAAAGATGATTTCTGTCCATATTGTTGATAAGAAAGGGTGGTCACAATGTCCCTTCAGCCCGTTTGGGCTGACTCAGATTGGACATCTATGTAACGAGTCAGATTTGATTCAGTTGCCCCTGGATCAGCAATAGAAGGGTTTTCAGCTGGCTAAGGTATTGATTCATAGGCACTAGTGCTGTGACACAAGGGGAGGTGCATGAACATTCCTTCTGGCAGCAAGGTGGAGTTGAATTGGCTTGAGCCAATAGTAAAGCTGTGTCTAGTAAAATATTGCTAGTATCGGCTCATCTGAAAGCAGTAGGAGGTAGAATGGCATTTGGTAGTGATCTTGCAGAAATTCATGAGTGGAATAAGCAGAGAGAAGTACACTCTTAACTATTGCCTTTGTGCAAGAACTATTTTCAGAAGAATTTTGCTATTGGATGGTTATGTCAGAATCCTGAATTTCAAGGTAAAAATGCATTAATTGAAAGCAAGAAATTAAAGCTTTCAAAATTTAGTCTTGGTTTTGTTTTTAAAATTCTGATCTGAGCATTTATATAACACATTAAATGTATCTCTGGGCTGTGTGATGGAAGTGTTAATTTGGAAGTAATTTCTGCCTCACTGTAATACTTCAAAATATTTTTCTTTACTAAAACATTTTATTTTTCAGTTCTACTTTATTGACTTTCATCATGGAGTTGTTGAAGAACTCCATTGCTATGCAAGAACAGATGCTTTCCTGTAAGGGCTTTCTTGTGATAGGATATAGCCTAGAAAAGGTAAAGCAAATCTTTCGTGATTTCTTACATTAATGTTGAATTTATTGAGGGAAATATTTTTCCTAGACTTTTGCAGAGCTCTTCCTTAAGCAGATCTTCTTTTCCAGTCTTCCAAAGCCCATGTTACCCGAGCTGTACTAGAACTTTGCCTTGCCTTTTCAAAATACCTGAGCAACTTACACAATGGGGTGCCCTTGCTGAAGCAGCTGTGTGATCATGTTCTCCTTAATCCTGCAATATGGATTCATATTCCAGCACAGGTAAAATTGCTTATTCTTATGAATAAGAAATCTTAAGATGTATCAATTTGGGAGTGTTGAGACTAAGCCTGGACTCCAAGAATTACTGGTTCTGGCTCCCCAGCAGAAATCATACAGGAACTGTTTTCACACTCTGCTTTTCTGTATGTAGCTGTCAAGTTTTGCAGACATCCAAGATTTTCAGGGAGTTTGGAAACTTGCAGCGTTCTGCAGACCAGAGTTGATTGTGATTTCTGGAGTCCCTGACCCAGTGAGCGTTGTAGATTGAGAAGCAATTTTGCATGGGTTAGTTCGCAAAAACTCAGCACTTTTTAAGAGAAATTATCCTGGGTGTCGGATTTGAAGTTTTCATTTAAACTGACATATTCCCTGCAGAGTGTGTTTGTTTTGGTGAACCTGTGTTCTCTGAGAGCGAACAGCTTGGATGGAAACTTTGCAGTTGGTTTTACTTAAAATGTTCTTGCCAATTTTTTGATCCCCTCCATAAGGGTTTCTTTTGCATTTGAAAAACTGAGACAGCCCTAACAATTCAACTATTGAAGTTGTTGTAAAACATTTGTTTGCTATAGTTAAATTATGAAGTATTATTTAAATCATTATTTCTCAGAAGAAAAAAGGAAAAATATGTAAATAATTAAGCCTATGATGAATACTTAAGGCTATAATAAGTATGCAGCTTTCTATAATACTTCATTTGTGACCCTGTTCTGAACAGAGAAGGTGGACTAGAAATTTCCCGCGGTGCCTTCCAATCTCAGCTATCTGTGATTGTGTGAATAACATGCTTTCATGTTCCTATGAGCATGGACCAACTTAAAAAAACCCCACAGCACTCTGTGGTTTTAGAAATAAAATGAATTTTTTCATCAGTTTGCAGAGGTTTTAAGAGCTTTCTGACTGAGCTATGCAGACAAAGTCTATTTCTTCAAGACATTTTAATAGATGAAATTTAAGAATGTAGTTGTCTGATGTGCTGCAGTTTTGCTGTAATGATTTCTAATCTCCCATTTGGGTGTTGCAGGTCCAGCTGATCCTGTACACTTACCTGTCTACTGAGTTCATTAGCACTGTTAACATATATGGTGCAATCCGGCGGGTTGGGACAGTTCTTTTGGTCATGCATACCCTCAAGTATTATTACTGGGTAGTGAATCCTCAGGATCGCAGTGGTATAACTCCCAAGGGCGTAGGTATGTATTAATTTCTACTGTCACAAGCTGATAATTGTTTTAAAAAAATGATGTATACAGTGTATAGATCTGTAAATGTTCCAGAAAGAATTTTATTTCAATGTATTGGGTTCACTAACAGTTCGAGCAGTGTGCTTTTGTCCATAGGATATTCTTGAAAACTTTTTTCCCAGTAACTAATGGAAACTTTCTTCAGAAGTCATATTCTCTGTCACCTGTGTGAATTAATGCTAGATAGAATTGGTCTGAGAAATGGTAGGGTTTTGAAAGTGTAGAGCTGTGCCTGGGAATGTAGTCTCTTTATGGAACTTGTTCAAGTACTGGACAGGGGTTAAGTGCTTGTAAGATCTATTAATAATAGCAGTATAGCTGAAAAGAGGCATCCTGAGTCTATGACAGGCATAGGGATCTGAACTTGTTGGAAAATGGCTTAATGAGCGTGTTTTATCCAAACAGCAAACTCATGGCAAAAGAATAATAAGGAATTTAGAACAGGTGTTTAGTACTTGTCATTGATATGGAACACAGAACAAGAATACTGATCCTAACAAAAAAGCAACAGGAATAGCTGCTTGACTCAATACAGTACTGTAAAAGGAACTGGAAGAAGTGAATTGTCCACTAGCAGAACATAAACATGTGGAGATGGAACTGGCACAGATAAGGGAATTAATGCTTTTTTGGAAGTATGGCTTTGTAACTCTTCTAAATGTTGTTTGGTCTTTTATGGCGTTGGGCACGCAGCCTTGGCAAAGGGAGAATAACATGGCTCTACTCCCTCCTGTAATGAAGAAAAGTGAAAGGCTCTGGCATTTCAGAGTGATGGAAGAGAGCTAGATGTACTGAGAGTGAGTGTTTCTTAGATGTGTCCAGCTTCCTGCCACCAACTTCTCGAAATGACCAACCCTTCCTGTTAGATGGTTGCAAAGATTCTTTGTAGTATTTTGCATCCTGTAAGAAGCAAAGCATGTTTGCTTTCTTCTTTCTTTTTAGTGAAGATATGGATTTGCTTAGTTTCTAATTTATGAGTGTTTATACAGTTTAATGGCTTATTTTCACTAGACTGGTCTATACTGAAGATAACTACTCTTAAACCAAATATGCCTGTGAGCCTGTACTGTGTAAAACCAGACTCGTGTGATCACTTACATTTGCTAGTTGCTTTTCCCTTACGATTAAGATCGTAAGAACTGTGAACCTATGAGCAAATGTAAAAACTATCCCGAGAAATGTATTTGCAACAGGTCATTTGCTTTCCATATGAAAGCTTTTACTTGTCTTTGACATTTGGTTGTACCTGTTTTTTTAACCTTGCCTCTCCTGGGAACTACTCAGTGTTTCAGTATTTAAAATGTTTTAGTGAAAGTCTACTTTACACAGGAATGGCAGAAGGAAGTACTTTTGACTTTTGAGTTAACAAATTAAATCATGGCTTTCAAGGTGATCTTTATATATAGCGTTGTGAGATTGCTTTTTGTTGTGCATAGAGCTGATGCATAGTAATGGCATGTAGTTCTTCCTTGGAGCTTTAGCAGAATAACTTCAAAAACAACTGTAAACTGCAAAAATTTGAAAACTGGAAATTTTGACATAGACTTCTCATCAGTCTTATTCCTTGCATGAAGTTGGTTCTTAGACACTGGAAGGAAGTGGTAAAATCATGAAAAGAATTTAGAGTTTAGAAAACTATTCAATAAAAACCTTAGTAGAACATCACTGGTTGGGCATTTTACAAATAGTGTGTGATAAAACGCATTGTTATTTTGTAGTCTAGAGGAAAGATAACTGGTTAGAACTTTGCCCTCTTCACCCAGAATATGCCTTTTTTCTTTGTGTGAAAATGCATGCTATGCTAATAACAGCTGTTAATTTGCATTTCATCGATCTACTTTTCTTTTGTAGATGGGCCACGACCTACTCAGAAAGAGATTTTATCTCTGCGAGCATTCCTGTTGATGTTTGTTAAACAGCTAGTGATGAAGGTAGGATAACTTTAAATTATGATACCGTATCTAAGATTCCTTTCATAAATAAATGCTCTTATATAGTGTTTTCCTAAACTTGTTGGATTTTGTAAACAAGTAAATAGCAACACCATGTAAGTTACATCTTTTTATTGTGGCTTTTGCTACAGAATGCAGTATTGAAGATGCATTTTTCTCCTTTTGAAGGTATTTTTATCGAAAACAGAACTGTTAATTATTTAACTTAGAAATTTTACTAGGGGGGAAATAAGTATTTGATTCCATATTTTGTTTTTGATAAGAACAGTATCACCTGCATCAGAAGTGCTTAAAGACTAAAGAGGGACATTTGACATTGTATGCTGTGGGCCAGTGGGATAGAGGAAGATAAGAAAAACTATCAATAAGTTTCACAACTGTTTGTTAGACTTTAGAGGAATATTGAAATTCAGCAGTTGTACTGCTTATAGAGTCTTTCTCCTCTTCTGCTGTAACCCTTTCCTATTGTAAGCTCTGATCTCACTCCTCTCCCTTCTGTAGACTCTTTTCTGTGTTTGAATCTAGCTCCCTTTTCTGCTCTTCCTCGGCGTTGCTAAGGGACCACTATGCTCTCTGTGCCGCTGCTCTTAGCCCCAGCAAAATGTAGGAGGAACCACCAGAGAAGTTCTGCTCTTGACTCTCTTACTCTTTCTTTAAATTGGGCATTCCACAGTTGAAATATCAGGGACAAATTAGCTGTCAAACTCTAAAAGACTTTCATTAAGTGTTAGCTTTTTTTTTTTTTTTTTCTTTTAAACTTCTGTCAGAGACTTATAACTTGGACAGTTTTGGATAGAATTTCACAAGGACAGTAAAAAGCATGTCCATCGTAAAAGGCTGATTCTTCTGCAGTTTTTTTTATTTGTACACAGTAGTGCAAAATCTTTTTTGAAAATTAATTTCTCTAAAAAATTTCTTTAAAAAAAATAAAACACCTGGAAATGAAGGCTGCTTTTCCCTTCCCTCATCCTGTTCTTAGAAACTATTGAGTTTTATTTTAGCTTCACCAAAAAGACCTTAAGGTATATTCCTGACATAGATGCCACAAATGATTTAAGTTTCTGCAAAGATGGTAGCAACTGAAGATAGGGGGAAATAAGAAACAAACTCAGCTGTAGGCATAGCTAACAGGCTCATAATTAAACATCTAGATCTAGTTTTGACTCCTCTCTGCCACCTTAATTGAGTTCTTCTATTAACAGGAAGCTCTCAGTTCAAATTATCTGTATCAATTAACACGTGTTACTGGAACAATTTTGTGTACTATCTTACTATCTAGCTTATTTTTATGCCTATATTGGAGTTGTCGTAATGCACTTTTATAACCTTCAGTGGGTATTTTTTGGACAGAGAAAAAGCTACCTTCCATCTATGAAACCATTACAGTACCAAGTGAAAACGAATTTGGCTTGTGGGACTTGCTCTGTATATAACCATAGCTTGTAATAATGCTCTTTTGGGAACAGTACTTTTGTACTTGAAAGATGATACTTAAAACCTGGTTGTTTTTAAAGGACTATGGAATAAAAGAAGATGAATTGCAAGCTATCCTGAATTATCTGCTCACTATACATGAGGTAATTTTTAATTTGGCCTGGGAGTGGGGGGAGAGGTACTACTACTGCTGTTTGTGACCACCAAATATTTGAATATTTTCAAATATTACCTACTTTATGCCACAAGATGGCTCTGTAGAGGAAGTAGCAAACATTGTTCAACTCTTTAGTGTAGTGTTCTGAATTGCCAATATTCTTGCAGTGATTTAAGCACTATGTTCAATGTTAGATTGAAGTTCATTAAGCCAGTAAGTCAAAATGGTTTCTTATGTTGTGCTGCAAACCGATTTACCAAACAGAAAAACAGATGGTGAGACTGACTTTAAAAAAAAGGCAAAACCTTGTTTTATGCTGCCTAAGTAATATTTTTTGTTTTGTTTTTCTCTCCTTTTTATTTTGCTTCTTAAATAAAGTAATAAAATTGAAAACATACATTAAAAATAAAGATGTATGTTAATGGCATCTAAGAGAATCATATAAAGTTAATTGGGAGAAAATGTTGGTTACCACTGATACATCTGCATCTTCATATTTTAGCACCAGGAAAAGGCACTTTATGCCAGATGCAACATCAAAGACAAGGGAAATAGGGACATAAATCTAACTGATCTCATCTCTGTAAGGGTGCTTGAAATGGGCAAAATAAGGAATTAATTGAACTTCACTTCAAGCAGTATGGATTTTTTTTTTTCTTTTTTTGTGTTTATACCTATATTTTGCCTTTTATTCTCTGTGTTGGTTACTACTACTTGGTAGTAGCATGGTCAGGCAATTTAAGTCACTCTGCTTTATATAAAGATGTAAAAAATGAAGACTCTTGGTAAGATGTAAGAGTAAACCCAAATAGCAGAAGCTTTATATAGACTTCAGATGAGGAGGTGATATTTTAACTATCTTAGCAATTCGCATGGTCAAGTCTAAAAGATCCATGAATGCTGAATCCCACAGAATTAGGTATCTAGTTGTAAATTCAGAAAAAATCAAGAAAAAATAGTACAATTCAACCTTCTCATAGGGCTCCTTCATCAGTGATAGCATCTATAATCTAACCTAATTATATAACTAAGTGAAAACAATTGTTCAGGGGGTGTAAAACTGGCTCTCTAATAGAGAAAGAATCAGAATATTTGCTCAAAAAAAAGAAACAAATATTTGATGTAAAGTTTATTTGTTTGTTTTTAATAAACTCTCATTTTAATACCAGAAAGAATGGGAAGACAGTTGCATTTTGCTGTGTAGGTTACTTTTTAGTTATAATTAACTTGGAACAAATTAATAAACTGAGCAGCTTGAATTACCCATTTTAAACATTGTTTGTGGCAGGTGTTTTTTTTTTTTCCTGGGCTTGGACATTTGTTACTAGAGATTCTGTGTTAAACACCACCCTATGCCCCTGAATATGTGCAGCAGCTTATTTCTAGCTCTTGTGCAGCAAAAGAGGGGGAAATATACATGCAAGCAGATCAGCATGTATGTGGAGGAAAATTATCCATTCTCTGTCAAAGGCTCACATCTCAGACACAGATGTATCACTTTTCACTCTAAAAAATAAGGGATTTTTTTAGTGGTAATATTTTCTCCTGCACTTGCCTTCCGGATCTGTAGCTCTTTTGATCCTGGCCTAATTGTTTTGGTCCGTGGTTTACTATCACCCTTCAGTTCATTTTGAAATATTTTGTAGTAGTTTTTAACTACGTTCTAGCATACATGCATTTTTAATTCAGATTTGTAACTTTTATTCAACAGGATGACAATCTAATGGATGTCTTGCAGTTGCTTGTTGCTCTGATGTCAGAGCATCCGAATTCTATGATCCCTGCTTTTGATCAGAGGAATGGATTACAGTAAGTTTGAATTTTGTAAGTCAGCAAAAGGAAATAGTATTTTGAGCTACGTGTTGCTTGCTAGGATTCCCATGAAATCTGAAAGGTCCTTGTCAGTGTATGTGTTGCAGTCTTAGACTCCTCATCTTGGGAAATTTTTGTGTCCAGGTGTTCTTTTGACGAGAGGTGATGTTGGATTTATCATCATTTTGAAAACATTGGAAACGTTTTTTTAATGTTTCCAAGGTGTCAGTCACTCTTAAGTGGGTGATGGATCAATTTGAGTTAGTCTATACGTTGATGTTAAGTCTTCATCTACTAGTGCTTAGTCTTTAGCCTCCCATTCTTTGGTATGCTAGAACCGAAAGTGGGCAGACAAAAATTGTTTGAGATTTCTTCTGATCTTTGTTAGTTTTCTCTCCTTCTTTAATATGTAAAGCGTTATGGGACTTTTGCAGAAGGAGTCTTTTATTTGTTTAAATTTAGCACTTTGTGGTATGAATTATTCACAATCTCTTTTTTCTGGACAAACAGTAAAATGCTGTTTAACACTATTGTGAGAGAAAAGTAGGGAAAGCAGAAAATTCTACTAGCAATAAAAGCACTGCTAGAAAAAGACTAAGTTACGACTCTGATTTTGTGCTGTGGCTCTCAGGGGGTGGTCACATAATTGAACTTTTCTAATTTAAAATAAACCTGCCTGGACATAGTGGGGGAAAAAATTGGAACAGGCAAACAAATGTAAGAACTATTCCTAGAAGGGTATGCAGAGTAGTAATTCTCTTGCTGTGTAAAGGCAGAGTCTCGCTTCATACATTTTGTTGCACCTATTGGTTAACCCCTATTTATACATATATTTTTTTCAGTTGTCCTTTCTCAAGAGACAACATTCAGGCATGTTCATAATTGTTTTCTCCTTTTTAGTGCAAGGCTGATTTTTTTTTTTTTATTTTATTTTTTACCCATTTCCTTCAGCTTTGACTTCATTTGTATGGTAATGTATTATGCTACGGGAAACTAATAAAAACTCTAAATAATAAAGCATTTGAATGTCATATGCAGTCTCCAATGCAATATGTTTGGTTTTATTGAACAACTGACAGTAGACATTTTCTTCTTTATTAACTAGTGTATGGGCAAGTCAGTATGAATAGTGAGTCCACAGTGAGAAATCACTATGTTTTCTTGTCTTATTTGTTACATTCCTTGCTCCTGTGTTGTCTCCAGTCACTTAACGGATTGTATGTATGCTTATTTTTAGAATTAAAACACCATATTCTTGGAATTTAAAAATAATTTTACAAAGCTTTATAAATATTTGGAGTTTTTAATTAAATTTTTTTAAAGTAAGCAATCTACTGAAGAAAGAGTGTAAGGAAATAACTTGTTTTTTATACAATTAGGTAACCATCATACTGTTCTGTTAGGACAAGCAGGGAAATGGATTACATTGCTTGAATGAACACTGTATCGTGGGCTTGCTCATTTGTTTGATTCTGTAGCTGCTGTGGCTGTACCTTTCTTTAGGATAAGCTGTTTGTTATAGATAACTGTTTTATAATCACTCCCAGGTTTTCACTTAAATTCTAGTGTAGAATGTAGAACTAGATTTTCTTTTTTTTTTTTTGTCTTATATTAGGTGTTGTGGGTAATATTTTTAGGTATGTAAAAGTAAAGGAATATGTAACTAGTGATGAGTCATCAGTTATTCAAGTTTTTAGACCTATACATAAGTCTCTTGAATTCTTTACAACTGGCTGATCTAAAATGTGGTATTGTAACATGGGATATTTTTGGGAAGACTTAAGAATCATTCAAATTAGATATTTATTTCCACCTCTCCCTCCCCCAAAAAAGTGATACAAATCTCAAAAATTTACTCAGCAGGAAAGGTTGAGTACAGTGCCTTCTGTTCCCATTTCTTGGAGCATTAGGAAATCAATCTTTTTTTTTTTTTTTTTTTTTCCAAGAGACCTTAGTAGTCTGTGTAGGTATAAGTGAAATCCTATTACACAGATTCAAAGATCTGTCCAATGCCATGAGCCATAGCCCAAGTAAAATCAGATAGTGACATGGTCATAAGCACTTTACTGTCTAGAAAGTAAGCAATGAACGAAATTAGATGTAACTGATACATTTAGATGTCTTAAGTTTTTCCGTGAGAATTTACAAGGATCAAAAACTTTCATTTGTTATTCTTCCCATTGACAGAATGCCAACATTAGAATTTTTCACTGTGTAAATAAACTTCATTTAATAAAAGATGAAGGTTTAATGTACTGCAAATGTTTGAGAAGTTAAAATTAAATACTAGTTTGACAGCGTTCCTCTCTCTGAATAAAAAGAATAGATACATATGGCGAGATCTGTGTAGTATTACAGGTTGGACCGGTAGTGTCAAATAGACTTAAGTTTACCTGGACATTTCCCACTGTAAGACTGTACTTCTGATTGTTCATTAATTTACCAGATTTTCATCAGTTATATCGACATTTTCCTTGCCATGTTTATTACACTCTCATTTTCTTTGTTAGGAAAACTTCAGCTAGAATTGTTCAGCTAGTTAAGTCTAGTACTTTGCTACAGACATGCCCCTCATTCCCTTCAACTTTCTTCTTAAACCTTTTTAGTGGAGATTCATAAGCTTGTGTAGAGCATAATCATAAGGAGGTGAAGAGCAGAAACTGATGCAGGTGAAATGAGAAGCATGCCTCTTGACTTGGTGTCTTCCTCTATCCCTCTTGAGGGAGCAACAGCACACACAGATGTTGAATATTAATGCTAGTAATAAATCCCCCTCCATACATGGCTATTCTTATCCAGCCACATTTATACGAAAACAATTGCTTGCTTAGTTTTCTGGATAAGGTATCAGATTGATAGTTTTCAGTGTAGGAATTACACATGCACTTTCACAGCATGTTTTATTTATTGATGTTTGGGAGATACTTAAATTTGATTAAAAAAAAAATCTCTAAATGTGATTATAAAATGTGAAATCGCAACCTATTGTGCTGTTGACAAAAACATCTTACAGTTATTCTCTTAAATTAGGCTCAAATACAAATTTATTTGCAGTCTACTGCAGTTAATTTGTCATTCCAAAATTGTTGTGTATTTCAACTCTTTTAAGAGGCTTTGTGTTTTCTTCACTTAGGGTTGTCTACAAGCTTTTAGCATCTCAAAGTGAAGGCATCAGGGTGCAAGCCCTAAAAGTGATGGGATATTTCTTAAAGCATCTCGCTCCGAAGTAAGTGTTGGTTTAGGTCTAAAAACATATTCCCCCAAAAAAGAAGGAAAAAAAGGTAGGCTGTGATACATACATGCCATATATTATTCTGTATATATGTTATTTGATGTGTGTATATATATACACACGTTTGTATGTGAAATAAAAAAAGGCTATATTGGAGGTTAATCACTAAATATGCTTCACTGAATAGGAGCTACTATTCTTCAAGTACCCTTCAATTTGTTTGTCATTAGTACAAATGTAGTTCCACCACATTTCTGATGTGGTGGAATTTGTTCTTGTTGGCAGCTAGTGTCCGGGCATTATCACTTCCTTACTGAATTTAATTTAAGCATTTAATGCTTACTTCTACTTTGGTTGGCTGTTTTTTAGGGTGATCTTTTTCCATAGTTACACTGAAATCAGTAGCAGAAATGAGACTGGTGAGATTGAACCCTGTGTTACTTACCGAGAACTAGATTTTAATATGTCTCAAGTTGATTACAATAGTAGATAACTATTGAGGTCGCTGTCCATGGTTGTATTTTTGAGTGAACTGAGGACAAAGATGCCCTTTTCTTAGCATTTATCAAGAAATCCCTAAGGTTGTGTTTCAGCTTTTTATGCCCATGGGTGAGTGGACTGCATTTATGGAAGAAAGTTAGCTGTCTTCTGCCTGTCTTCAGGGAATGACTTGTCCTTTCAGAATCTGAATCCTTGCCCTTTTCCTTAACCAAAAGTGAAAGACTTGAGGAACAAAAAAGAAAATGATGTTACCAGTGATTTCGTATTTCTTGAGACACACTTTATAAACTTTTTTCCCTCCCTAAAGCAAATTAAATATCCAAGTTTATTTTATCTTTCTGTACTGTTTTAGGAGAAAAGCTGAAGTCATGCTTGGACATGGATTGTTCTCTTTGTTGGCTGAAAGGCTGATGCTTCAAACAAGCTTAATCACCATGACCACATATAATGTCCTATTTGAGGTAGTAATATACTGTAGTTAGGATCCAATCTTCCTAATTACTTGTAAGACACTGTTAGAAAATTGCTTACATATTTGTGCTGATATGTTCCAGATGACATTAAACCTTAGCGTGATGCAGCTGAGTGCTTTTTTTTTTTTTTAACAAGCTCGCTACTTGAGATTCTTCCCCCCGCCTTAACTTGGTTATGCTCATTATGGACAATTCTAGATGATGTGTAACTTGAATGTCTCAAGCAGATGCTCATATATATGTGGAATTTTATTATAGCAATGATCTTGCCTTATGATGATTGTTTTGCTTAGATTCAGGTTTCTCTTCCAGTGTATTTAAAATAAGAGTATGTGCTTTAGAGAAAGCAAAAAAAAAATAATAAAAAAAAATGCTTAGAGTAAAAGTTGAGGAACAGAATGAAATAAATTACCAAGACAGACAACAAGTGAGTTTTTTTGATAATTTTTAGAACTATCATGAAAATTTGGTGGTATGCAACTATTTTGCAGTAATCTGTCTTTATGAACATTGATATGGCATCTTCTTCTTTCTTGCTAGATTCTGACTGAACAGATTTGCACTCAAGTGATACATAAACAACATCCTGACCCAGATTCAACAGTGAAGATACAAAATCCTCGTAAGAATCATACACATTTCTAAGTGCTACCAGAAGGAAAGTCTGCTCTAAAAAAGCCCCAAAACATGAGAAAGCTTATTAATTACATCCACCAGTCTTAATTCTGATCTCAGTTTTACATTGCCTTTCATGCAAAAGGAAACACAATGTGCATTTATTTGGAGTTATTTAGGAAGCGTGTCTCTAAAAGCAAACACGTTTTATGTATCTAAATGTATATGTAGTTCATAACTCACCCTTTTTGGCTGTGCAGTCATGTTATGAAATAGTTTTTCAAGACTTGCATGCACAGGATACTTTGATGTAATACACGTTAAGGTTCCAGCGAAATTCTGATTGCATTATTTAGTGATGTCAGACAAAATCACCTGAAATATGGAAACAGCCTTCATCTTAGATTACATTCAGTATGACAATGCTAGATGAAAAGTAGGAGAAATGTATCTGCTCACTCTTTTGGTTAGCTTACTTTACGGGAAATATCTTGATATGAAACTTTAGATGTCTTTTGAACCAAGAGAAAATCCTGATCTCCTTTCCTGAATTATATGCATTATTAATGTGCTCTGTATATAATACAATGGACTTATGATAGCTTTGGGAGTTCATTTTTTCTGGAGAAATAATAGATTTTTCACTTTCATAGCTGATTTGTCATTAAATATAGGTCATAGTTGTGAGTTTGCTTCATGTGGAAAGTGAGGGAAGAGAAAGGAAAGCAAAGCAGATACAGAGGAAAGAAATCTGGTTGCAGTGTGCCATTTGCCTCCTGGTAAATCTGAACGGAGCAAGAGATAGGAGGAGATTTCTGTTCCTTTCTGTCTATTTTTTAAGTTGGCAGTCACTGCTGTGGTTAATATAGATTATTTGTAGTGTGAGGTACAAGTCGAATTATCTAGGTCTAACAGGAAGAGTGCCTTCTAGAGTACCTTTTCAAGGTCAGTGCTAATATTATCAAATAAGGAATTTCTCTTTTTTCTCTTTTTAAAGAAATTGCACAAGGTGAACTGAAACTATACAGCGACAGTGTTCAAATTGCACCCTAATTTATTCATAGAGTTAAATTTTAAAGTAACAAGAGCTGCCCCACTGCTTCAAAAAGTGTACCCGCTATTTTGACTATCTCCTAAAATTATGTAAAACGTCATGCTCATAAGAGGTGAAATTTTATATCAGGAAGTTGTTGTCCTCTTTCTCAAACTTTTTTATAACAGAAGTTATTAAGCATGATTGGAAGCTGTTTACATTGTTCAAAAATTCAGTATTATTAAGGTAGAGGAAAATGTATGCCTTTTCCTCACATATTCATATTATAATGTATGTGTTGATTATGTGAAATTCATTAGGAAAAGTTTCTGAGAGAATCTCATTGCTTGTTGCTTGTCATGCAGCAGCCTTTGTGTTGTTTAAACCTGATAATTAAAAAAAAAAAATCAGAATAATTTAACTTGGATTCCATTTTTTTTTTTTTTTGAGTTGTATAGGCCTGCAAATTCCCTAGTGGTGACCAGGTTTGAGAAGTCTTGGAAGAAGGGATTAATTAAGTCTTAAATAGAGATCTGCTTCTTCTCAGTATAAAAGTTTATGTACAGTCACTTTTCCTGTACAAAGAATACTGGAAGATGTCCTGTATTTTATGCTGTGCTTAGTATTAACAGTTTGTTGCTCGTGAACTGTTTTACAGAGATTTTGAAGGTTATTGCAATCCTGCTACGTAATTCTTCGCAGTGTCCAGAAACTCTGGAGGTTCGGCGAGCCTTTCTCTCAGATATGATTAAACTTTTTAATAACAGCAGAGAAAATAGGAGGTAAGATAGCTGACTGTATGCACATGTACACAAAGTAAGTAACAAAGTCTCCTAGTAAATTGAACTCATCAAGCCAATACAGCTTAATTGCTGTTCAGCGAATTCTATATTCTAGTATAGCCTTCAATATAGAAAATCAGAGAAGCTTGCACACAGAAGTTGTTTTAAATGTGTTGAAGTCCTGACTTAGCCAATGTATATTTTTAAGATATATTTTGAAATTTGGTTAAATAGCATGTGTGTATTTTGCAGGAGTCTGTTGCAGTGCTCTGTCTGGCAGGAGTGGATGCTTTCCCTTTGCTGTTTTAATCCAAAGACTTCTGAGGAGCAGAAGATAACTGAGATGGTGTATACCATATTTCGAATTTTGCTCTACCATGCAATCAAATATGAGTGGGGTGGCTGGCGTGTTTGGGTGGATACACTGTCAATCACACATTCAAAGGTAAATGTTTGAAATAGCTGGGAAATTTTGTTACGCTATGTAATTAGATTTTGAGCCTTCAAGTGCTGTATCGTACAATGAGATAGTTTGAAGCGGAAATCAGTAGTTAATAAAAGGCCAGTGTTTATATTTGTTACTGGGCGTAACTTTCAAATATTTAACAATTTTGTTGGTTTTTTGGGGTTTTTTTGGTTGGTTTTTGTTTTGCTCAAATTGTGATAGTTTATACTGAAAATAGTGTGTATTTTCAAAAATAAGATAATCAAATATCAGGAGCATTTCTGAAAAATTTGTGGTTTTGGTTTTTAATATTGGCATGAACACAAGGTGGCGCACCATATCTATTCATAAACAAAAATACCTTTTAGTAATATCAAAAGGCTGTAAAACAAACCAGTAAAAACCAAAGAAATTGAAGTTAAGACAGATGCTTCAGCTGTTAAGCTGTCACGGAATACAGGGTGAGAACGCAAATCCATGCAGTATTAATGAGTCTATTACCATTCATTATTTTTCTGTTTGATTTTTTGTTGTTACAACCAGAATTATGTCATGAAAGTTATTAGTGGATCTTCGAACAAGGCACAGTAGTATAAAAGATAACTGCCCAACCTTATTCTGAACAAAAGAGTGAGGCCAGCGTGAACCTCGTAATTATTCTGGTTTATCAGAAATATTTACCTAAGATGAATTAAATTATAAATTATATATTTCTAAATGTGTACAACTTAACTGTGTGAAAAGGGCATATGTGAATCCTAAAGATAATTTTATGATTCTAAGGAATTGTTAGCATTTCTGAGGTCTTTGATTTTCTATGATTTTTATTTTTTTTCTCAAAAATTCAGTCTCTGCAGACAGCAAGAATGCCTTTATTTTGCAGCTCTGTTCATTCATAGCTCAATGTGGATTATTGGGCTATGGGGAGACAAATGTAGAAATCTATATAGTAGTGTGTGAAATAATCATTAAATAGTCACTTAGCTAAATGTAACCCAGGTGCAAGGAATCCAGGGCCAAATTTTAACCCTTACAGAGATGGCATTTTAGTTGTTGAAATATCTTTAACCTTCTTTTGTGTTGGCTCCGCAGCCTTCAGAAAACCTGTTTGCTCTCTTTTCTCCAAGATGCGGAGGGCGTGGGTGGAGTAGATTGTATAATGGCAAGCTGTAGCTAGAGTAAAGATCCCTAATGCGCTTTTATAGAAACTGGTGTAATTTAAAGCACTTCTGTGATTGCTGGGAATTTCTGGGGAACTGTCCCTGGGGAAAGATGGAGAGGTGAGTCAAGGAAGATCACCTTTCTGCCTCTCTCATGCAGAACTTTGGTGTATTAAATTTAAGAATTATCTAGCACACTATCTTATAAGCTGTAGTTCTATTCTCAGACTCTTTTTGTAAGATAATGTAATGTTGGAAATCTCATTTAAACAGCTTCTATGTCAAAATGATTATATGGATTTTTGGTCATTATCTTCAGTGACTTAATGTGGCTAATCAATGGTCTAGAGTTCATAGAGGAAAACCCAAGATTTTCTTGCGATGCCACAGTCAAGTGTTAAGAAAATACCTCCGCTTTTAGAAAATACCAAAAAAAAAAAAAAAAGGGGGTACAGAGAGGTACAGATAACGTTACTTTCAGGGTTTTTTTTGTCTCAAAGGCTGTATGTTTTTGTGTATAGTGAATGAGAAAATGATGTGCTTCACTCTTTCTCATGTTTGATTCCTGGCACAGTGAGGTATTCTTGGTTGTAGAAGTAACTTCCTGTATCAGTTTTCCCAAGTCTAACTTTGGCTTTCCAGTCAATATGTAAGGACTGTTTGTTCTTCCAGCCTGCTTCAGAAGAAGTAGAACAATGGCAAGGTTCAAAGTGTATGATTGTGGGCAGGGCTAGCAGCAGAGTGGTGGTGTAATTTTGAAAGAGTTCAGTTTGTTCAGACATTGGTGCTAATATTATCTAAATGAAAATGATTAAACAACAAAAGCACCTGGAAAGTAACTTAACAATAGTGTTACGAATGGTCATGCAATAATCAAGGATTTTAAAATTGGGGTTTTTTTTTACCTTTACTATGCATTTGTCATTTGAACTTTTTCATAAATAATGCAGTACAAGTACAAGTACGTGCAATTTATGCAACTAGCAATGTAAAACTAGATGGTGTTTCATTACTATCTTTTAATTACCTAAGATTAAATTAGGATAAATCAGAGAAAAAGCTCTTTGTGTTAAACCTTACTAATCACTTGAAAATGTTGTTATAAACTGATATTAATATCTACTAATAATGGATTTTTAATCCCTCTAATTTTATTTATTTTGAATATTCTTGTATCCTGTTATAATAATATTGAGATTCATATAGATTCACACATAACATAGTGTAGACATAATTCAGTGGGCAAATTGTTTGATGCTAAATGCATCTCGGATGTTTTTGATTCCTAGCATGCTTTGAGTAATATGGGAATTATGGGAACAAAAATATTTCCTTAACATTGCTAAGAGAATAACCAATTTGTGTTTTTATTATTTCATCTCTAATTGTATTGGGTTACTGCTTATTTTTCCTTTTTACAGCCCTTTGCGCCATTCTTACCACTAATTTATAACACCACTCTATGATAAAGAACTAGTACATAAAGGACTAGTGTTACAGAATTGGATAGGTTTTGCAGAGCTACACATCAAGATACATGCAGCTGCTATAAAAAGCCAAAGAAACTCAATTGCAATTTTATTGTCCAGTTTGATAGATTTCCTGCCACCTTTGTAGCAGGGAAGCTGTTTGTCACTGTAACCCTCTCCTCCAACAGCTGCACAACGTTTTATAAGCAGCAACGGCTTTTCTAGCATAATTGCACTACACTGGTTTCCTTGCAGTCAGAATTTAGAAGGTGTGTGTAACCTTTTTAAAGCCAAATTTCTTAGTATTACTCATGTATGTTGCTCATATTTTTTTTTCTGTTTTCCAAAGATTAACACAGTGTATACAAAGGTATTTAATCTGTGCCTTCTCGTTCAATAAAAAATAATTAATAATAAAATTAATTCACAACTTCAGTTTGTTCTAACTGGCCAGTGCAGGATTTATGAAAGCATCTAAGAACTTCTGTTTTTTAAACATTGCAACCATGCTATCCAGGCCTTAGATTTTATCTGTTTAACCATGTTACTTTGTCAAAAGGAACGATGATTTTGGGGTTAATAATAGGAAACAAGTAAAGAATGGTGGACAACTTTCCTTTTTGACCTCTCAGCTTCCCCAAGTTTTAAAAGAATACGATGATTTATGCAGTATAGTATGCTCCTAAGTTATCTGAATGTTTGAAACTGCTGAGAAGAACTAATATTTGCTTATTTCAGGCCCTTAAATATACTTTACTTTTTTAAAGTTGCATCATGTTACCGTGTGATTCAGTATAGAGAAGATAGTTGGGTAAATTCTGATTTTATTTTTTTAGTAGCTCAAGAATTTTTTTGTTAAGATTCAGAAATGTTCATATGTATAAGCTACAGTTTATTGCTGTATAAGTGAAAATTGCTGTGTAAGTGGAAAAATTTTGTTCACTGATCTGAAATGGGAAGAAGGATAGTATTAAAACATTAGTACTGTGGCTTTAAAATGCAGTGTATTTCTAAGTAATTGTTAGTTTTCAGTCTAAGGAAGTAAGGTTGTAATAAGCATTGGTGAGTGTGAAGTAAACTTGTATGTTCTTTGGTGCCCCACTCATTTAATACAGGAGAAGAAGAAGAAGAAAAGTATGCACAGCATTTAGATGTGTTATGTTTGCCTGATTTTCATCACTGTCAGATGAGGGAAAACCACCAAAAGCAACAAAGATTAGGTGGTGTAGGAGTTAATATGTGATGGCAATTTAAAAACTAATTTGCAGAGAAGTGAACATGGCTCAGTAGTTTTAGAAAGTAACAGGCCATCGGGATCTCTTGAGTCCAAATCCCGTTGGTATTCATGAGTTACTGAGGACTGTTTTGTCTCCATTTTTTTCTCCCTGTCTTGAAGAAGGCAAGTAGTATGTGCAGGCATTTTTAGCTCTAGGGCATTTTGAAGGCTTCAGATGTACTTCTGTCCTTCGAAGAAAAGTGTCTGCATTGCCCTGAGGGGAAGCAGAGATAGCCAGCCAAGAGGGTGGTTGTGCATCTGCAGGTTTTTAGCTTTCAATTGTGCCATGCCCGGTGTATCAATGAAGCAAAGCTGCGGGAGATGAAAATTAAGTAGTACACTTGAAATGCTAAAGTATGGCGTTCATTCTTATGGTATAAACAGTTATTTACAAAAAAAAACCTATTGAATATTCTAGATAGAAATGTTTCTCAGGGGGATCACCTGACTTACGGAGAGCAGAAGGAACATGGAGACCAGAACATGCAGCCTCCTTTAAAGCTGCGTACCCTCCAAGATGTGTGGTTATGATGCAATCCTTCACCTTTTCTAGGTGTTTGTTACAGCTTCTTTTGTAGTAGGTGTGTGGGAAGGCTTTTCCTATATCAATGTCTTCGAGGAGAAGAAAGTGTTTCCATTATTCAGCAAGCAGAGTAGTTGGGAGGAGGGATCTGTACTACTGATGGGCTCTTATGCATGCAGCATGTGTGGTTAATGGGAAGCTCCTCCGTCTCATCATTCACTCAGTGTAAGTGGAATGTCATGAATAAAGCTGTAGGATGCTAGAATTTGACTAATTTAAAAAGAGTGAAAGGGAATAGGGAAAGAGTAAGCAAGGTAAACTGAGAATTTACAAAGCATCAAAGAACAGGATCAGCTGGGTAGAGGAAGCTGCACAGAAGCTTTTAAAGAAGAGTGTAATAGAGATTTGCTACTGCTTGAGAAGTGACAGAGGTCTCACAAAGAAAAAATGGGGAAAACTTTGCAGTGGAAAGAACTGATGCATAAAGAGGCAAGCAGCTATCAGAGAGTCTTCCTAAGCAAAGATGGCCTGAAGAGAGAATGGATTCTCATCTGTATAACTTGGTATAGAGGTCATTGGAAGATGGGACCTGTGTCTGCAGCCTCAAGAGCTGTTAGAGGGTTCCTTTGCTGTTGCTGCAGGGTTTGAGGTAAACCTCCATACTCGCTGCCACCTGTGTTCAGGTTGTGGCTGTGGGGACTGAATTGGGCCTCTGGGCCATGAGTTGAAAGGTTGGATGCGGAGTCTCTGCTACAGGGTTGCCAACAGCACATGGAGACATTGGAAAAGGATGGCCAGAGAGAGAAGTGCGCCAGACCTATAGCTGGGTATTATGACAATGCAGAGTGGTAATTACTGAATTTAGTTACAACATATTCTTGTTTATAACTAAATATTAAATATGTACAAGGCAGAATTTGAGAATGTACTGAACTGGAGGATTGGTGACAGGGATTGAGATAGAGAGGAAATATATACCTTGAGAGGATAATGTGTTCATGTTTTGCAGTTTAAGCAAATTAAAAGCAATAGCTGCATTAGTGAAAATGAGCAAATACACGTTTGGTATGCGGTTTCAATGTATTGTTATATGGTGATGTAACAGTAAGCTATATCTTGACTTGATTTGAAAATAAAACACTGCCAACATACATAAAATTATCTCTCAGATAAGCACAGACTTAGGAATTATATTGACTAGTTCTTGCATGCTTATTCTAGAAAGTAATTTGCATGCTTTTTTTTTGACTCAAGCTGAGAATAAAAAAGGCGAAAGTATTGCTACTTAGGTGGAAATGCAGGATGTAGCAACATGAAAACGTTGCAGTACAGTGTTTTCATTTTTCTCCCCCTCGCCCTTGTGTGTCAGTGAATGCTTTTTTTGGTGGAAGCTTAGACTCCTTCTAGAAACTTCTCATATGTAGTGTCTTGGATAATGTATGTTAATTTGCTTTTCTTAGTTTCCTTCTGTGAAGCACTCAGAAATAACCCAGAGATTCCTCAGATCAGTGAGTTACAAACTGTAAGTCAGCGTATGGTGCACACAGTAGGTTTGTATCTTTCACTTCACTGAATTGAAGATTAGGTTTGCTATCTTCAGGTATTGGTGCCTCCCGTCTAAACAGACCTGGTTTTGTTTGGAGATTAGTTTCCACTTTTGAACAGTTAGCTTTGCTAGAGAAGGGGAAAAACAGGTCAATAAAGTCCTTGTTAGGATTTAAAAAGTTGTAACGCTTTCTGGAATTATAAAGAGTTTATTGATGGTGTCAGCAGCACAGGAGCTGGTTTGCACTGAGCAGACTCTCTAAGGAAACAGCAGTACTATATAATTGTCTGACCTGTCTGGCAGACGTTCCCTTCCTCTTTCTGCTCTACCAAATTGTCCACCTGATAATGAAAAAAAGGACAAAATCTTAACGTATAGTTAAAATATTTTCCCTATGTTCTTTAATGCAAATGTCAATCATCTTAACCTTTTTCATTGCTGTATGCTAATTTTTCTCCTTGGCAATTAGTAAATGTTGGATGTCAAATTAAGTTAAAATTAATGGCAGAGGCAAATGTTGCCGTTATTAGCTCACAAGTGTCTTTAACTAGTAGTGCGTAGAGATGCATTCTGAGCATTGCAAACAGCTATGGATTAACCATCACATGATGGTGAAGATTAATGATTGGCCTTTTAGCTCACTAATTTAGAACAATTTCTGGTAATTAATTTTGTATTATCAGCTTTACAGTTGCAAATGCCTTAAGGAAAATAAAAAATGACTGAAGTACATTTAAGGTTCTTCAGGTTAACAGTTCTCCTTATAAATTGTTGCATGCTTGCAGATTGTAATGTTTAATCTTTAATACCTGTATATACTATCTCTGTCTACTTGTATTTAGTAATCTTAATTTCTACTTCATTTTGCATTTTTGTTGATACTGCTTTTGTTAACCTTAGGTGTTTTCTTTTTAGGGTGTATTGTTTGGCTTTGTGAACTTGCGTGCTTCATAAATGCCATGTCATGCAACAGAAGTGTGGGGGAAGAATTGTACAGTGCCACCATCGTAATACCACTATTTCTTGGTTTCCTGTCAAACCAAATTACACATTAATGTAGTGAGCAGAACTGTTTATGTAGCTGTGTTGAAAAGTTGGATTTTACAAAGCAATATTTTTATTTTTTTTTAATGTAAATAAAACCCCCTCAAACTTGAAATGCATGTTTGAAAAATACTGGTTTCGGTAGTCTGCATAGTCCTGTGCATTGCTATTTTAATTTACAATATTATTTAAAGAACAGTATTTAATTCATTAAGTGACATGAATTCTTTCTGATGTTTATGGTAGAAGTAGTAATTGCTATCTGGATTTTGAGAGTAATGTTCTCCTGTAGTTCTGTCTAAATTGCCTTACCAGTGTGTGTCTCCTTCCAATTTCTTGCATCGTTCTTAAATTAATGTAGGATCTCATCAGATTGTGCTTGCATTTATTTGCCCATAAGTTAACAGATGGGCAATGTAAAGAGAAGTTGTCTGTATTGACCTCCTTGCCACTCTTTTTTTTGCAGTAGTGATTAACAGTCCTGAAGAGAACAGTTTGGGTTCTAGAGTGTTGCTCTGTAATGGCTTCCAAACCGTTGTCTGTGCCCTATTTCAGATGAGACTGATTGTGAATGATATTGCATCCCTGGACCATGCATTGCACTTTTAACTGTTGACCATAGCTGGGCAAAAATCAACTTGTTGCAAAGTTGGTTGCATCTCTAACCTGTACAGTCAGTAGAACTCATACTTGTAACTTTCAACAGTGTTAGTTGGAAAAACAAAACTACGTTTGTAATTTATGATTTGCGTGTTAACATTCACAATGAATACAAATACCTATGGTGCCTATCTGACTTTAAGGTAGTGCATGTAGTTTATTAGGAAAAACAAAGCATGCAACAGGAAACTCTGAGAGACAAAAGAGAGAAATTAGCATGGGAAGATTTTGAATAGTAAGTGAATAAGATAAGTATATATTGCGAATAAATACTTGGGGGGCTTTGCTGAAACAGTGGCTAGTTTTTAGGTAGAAATTGGTTTTGTGATTGTTTGGATTATAAAAAATAGGGAGTCTTAGATGAACTTTTCTTCCAGCACTGCAATGTTCAGTGTCTTCAAAGTTAAATGAGAAGTTACGATGTGAAGGAAAGAGCTTGGAGGCAGGGGCACTCCATTGTTGACAAGGAAATAATAGCTTAAGAACAGCTGAAATCTTGGCTATGGCATGTTTATTAACGAGGCAGTGGAGTTTAATAAGGGGCTAGAAAATGTGGAGCTTTTGGTAACATAATATAAAGTATGACAGGCACATAACAATCTTACTAGGGTCATGGAGATGTGATGGGAATGGCCCCTGTGCCTGGAGTGATGTAATGAAGGGGTACCAGCTCTTTAGGAAGTACCGACTGGGAAGATGAGGAATGGGAGTTGCCCTTTATGTGAGAGAACAGCTGGAGCATGTGGAGCTCTGCCTGGGGATGAATAAGGAGAGAACTGAGAGTTTCTGGATCGCGATTAAAAAGACAAGTGAAAATGACGTAGTGGGCATCTGCTACCGTCTGCCTGAGCTGGAAGTACAAGCAGATGAGGGCCTCTGTAGGCAGATAGGAGCAGCCTTGTGTTTGCAGGCCCTGGTCCTCATGGGTCTGATGTATGCTGGGCATAAGCAATCCAGGAGGTTCCCTGAGTTCATTGAGAACTCTATCCAAATGGTAGAGGAGCCAATGAGAAGAGGTGTTAGCTGGACTCTCATACTGACGAAGAACAAGGGGCTTGGGAATGTGAAGGTCAAAGGCAGCCTTGGCTGCAGTGACCATGTGATGGGTGGAGTTCAGCATCCTGAGGGGAGGAAGGAGAGTAAAAGCATGCTTACAGCCCTGACTTATGGAGAGTGGATGTTGACTTATTTTCAAGAAAGGTTGATTTAATGCTGTTAACAAGATGATAAATTTGGTTGTTACCAGAGATCTGAAACTGTAATAGGCTTTTGTAAAGTGGACTGGTTTGGTAGCACACTAGAAAAAAGCATTACAGAAAAAGAGTACACCACAGGTTATACAAACTGAGAGATAACTAACTGACTATTTCTCCAAAAGTAGTTGCCAACACTGCAGAATGTGTTTGTGGAGTAGAAAGTGAGAAGCCATGCAGCAGGTTGCTTTTAAACCTGCATATGAGTTTAATGAGAATTACACTGAAACTCTTTTTGAAGAGCTGGAAAGGTTGCAGAAGGGTGTCACAGAAAGGATTCTAGTCCTTCAGAATCAAAGCTCATTCTTTTTAGGTGGTACTTCTCTATCTTTTGGGCTTTAAAAAAATTGTTATAGTATTTTAAAGAAACAAAACAACCTTGAAAACATGGTATTTCTTCCACATTGAGGTATTTTTAGTAACGTAGAAATGCAGATGTAATTAATGACTGGAAATTGAAGCTAGGTAACTTTCTGGATGCTGTCATCTAATTCATGTTAGTGGGCTCAATGTGTAGGAAAGTGGGTTGAAGTCAGGGGCTGGGCTAGATCATCTGATGTTATTTTCTGGCCCGGCCCTAACATCAGTGATTCCTTGAAGTGCTAGGGAAAAGCAGCTGTAACAGAACTGATCATATACTTTTAGAATGCATTTAAAGTTCTGTTCCTTCTGTTCCTGTTAACCAGGTTGGTAATTTATCAAAGCACTTACTTAGATAGAGCTGCCAGAACTTAGAGCTTATTGCTGTTAAAGCTTGTTGTGTGTGGTAAGGACCGGTGTAAGCATTGAGAGTTGCTTCATGAAGCTCTTGCAACACTGTGAACGTGCTCTTTTCGCAAGGTGGATTTAGTAACTGCCAGCCCTGCAAAACATCTCTCTGGTTCGTTCCATTGCGGTTGAATTGTTGCTGATACTGAACATGTTCTGTGAGTCTCTCCATTGCATTCAAGTTTGAGTATGGTTTGCAACAGGTCTCTCCAGGCACTTTCTTGTGATCACCTTAGTGTCATCGTGCCTATCCCCATTTGTACTGGGGACAGATGGCAGCAGCAGTAATGGAATTTGACATACATGTCTCCCTCACTTGCCTCTTTCCACAAAAATAATGGTAATGATAAAAAAATTCTATCTTCATCTTTATCGTGCTTTGCCTTGGTTCAAGGGAACTAGTGAAATAAGATTTTTGAGGCTAGACCTGGGAGTTTTTCAACAGTTTCAGAAACAGTGTATAACCAGAGTGCTTGGATCTAGCTTAACAGTATTAAAGAAATAGGTATGCAGTGTACCTAAAGCCTGCAAATACTTTTGATCTTCCCATCTATTTTTCAAAATGAATATTGCAATAACAAGTCTGATACTGAAGACAGAAATAACTCAACATAGCTATGTTATCCCAGGTTTGTTACAGCTCTACTTGTATTGTGTAGGCAGCGCATATACATGTTGTGGGTCACTGTGCTTTCTGGGAACTACATATGATAAGTTTTGCTGAAATAAACCAGTATTTTTGTTTGTTGAATGTCTCTTTAGTAGTTGTTGGAATAAAACTTTAGTAGTTTTGGAAACGGAGGAAGCAACAGGGAGAGAGAAGAGGGAAAGTTAGCTGGAGATGAACTCGAGGTGCAAAAGTTTTTTTTCTTCAGAAAAGTAATGACCAAAAGTAGCGGCTTTGTCTGACCATGTTTTTGAAAACAAATTAAAGTGTAAAGGAGAGCTTTATTGGCATGGTATCTTTTGTGTTGCTTTTGATATCGTGACTGTGGTACGGTCCAGGAAGGAAGTATTTCTAAAATAATAATGCCCTCTCCCCCATTTAGCAATACCCTATAATCAAATATTTTATAGAATTATAGATCTGTTGTGACAGATGGATGACTTTCAGTCTTTTTTAATAATTCACTTTTTTGTTTGTACATAACATTTAAAGGTAGTACAGGAAGATAAGTTTATTTTTTTTTTTAAACAGGAGGAGGAAGATATCCCAGTTCTGTTGCTAGAGACTCAAGTTTCAATTAAATCAGCTTGAACAAATAACATGCTTCAGGTCAAATGTTAGAGTAGTACACTACTCCTACAGTACTTTATATTTGATTGATGGAGAAAATAGTATGTTAAAAAGCTAATGTTGACAACACAACGTGCCAAGGATATTCTTCTTTAACTTTGTCTTTTTTTTGTGTGCCTCTGATTTTTTTTTAACTATACTTTCTAGTACCTTTTTTAACCTGTCAAGTTAGTTTTTCACTTAAATGTATCATCTTAAGAGAAAATATTTCTACTGACTCATCGTCATTTCGAGTACCATGTACATGGAATTTTTATATGAGTTCCAAATGAATTAATTTAGTACGCAAGAGAATAAGAAAATGTGCTTTCATATATTTAGTAAAATTTACTGCTCTGCTTTGTCTATGGAAAATGTTTATGATAAAGAAAATGGTTCAAAAAAAAAATACAACACTCAGCAACAGCTTTTATGTTGGGAAAATTTTGAGAACTAAGCCTACAGACAAGTAAATGCTTCTGTTATAGAAGATAAATCTAAATCCTAAATAGAAAGGTATGGATAAACGAAATTGACAGTGTAGTAAAAGCCTCAGTTAGTCTAGTGAGATTTTCTTTCAACAGACAGCTATTTATTTGGGCAAATTAGTTTTATCAGTATGTATATAAAGAATTTTTCAATCTGGAACTTTTTTATCTACGTAAAATCAGTAATTTTTTCAGTTCTTCCATAGGAAGGTCTTCTCACTTTAATCAGATTGTATAGTTGTACTCATGTGTGTTTTAGACTGGATGAATAGGCTTCACTAGAGGAGAAGTCCTCTGGAGTCCTTTGCGTATCATTTTGGGGTCCCCAGGATTTTGACTTGGTTACACCCTTCTCTCTGCTCTGACTTTGTGCGACTGTGTCTGTCTGTAACACTCTGGTGTTACTTCTTTTTTTTTTTTT
>VWZZ01004726.1:350234-401597 GCA_013399095.1 Psophia crepitans
TTTTTTTTTTTTTTTTTTTTTTTTTTCTCCTTTCGGTCAGGAATAACCTGACCTGCTTAAGAAAAACGTGCTCTCATTTGAAGTGATCTCCAATGTGAAATTATTTTTTAACATGAGGACAGTATCCAATATAACTTTGTGATTTGAGCAATGATTCCCCACCTGCCTCCCCCAAGAAAACAGTCATTATATATAATTCTTAATGTATTTTGAACTTTATTCTTTTAGGTAACTTTTGAAATGCACAAAGAGAGTCTTTCTCAAATGTACAGGGAGTACCAAGGGAAAGGAGGTGAAGGGAGTGGAATACATTCTTCAACTCCAATTAGAACAATCTCTGGAGTTAGTAAAGCAGCTGAAACCAAGGGAAAAGGACAATGTGTGGAGTTAAGAGAAGATGCTACTGCTCCTTCCTGCATTATTGATGATGATATGGAGTGCTGTACTAGAAAAAAAGAGATGAATACCTCATCAGATGGTGACCAACAAACTCATTCAGTGTTTAATCATAGGGAGGAGTTAGAGGGGCAGGACAGAGAGACTACACAGGATTTAAAAGCAGCATCTTGTATGGAATTTTCTTCAAAACCAGAAGCAATAAATTCCAGTGTTTCAGAAATTAGTACTGGATTAGCTGAAGCAATTGAAGATTCTCCGAGCAAAGCCGCTGGGATTGTGGACGAAACAGTAGCTGTCACTCCCGCTTCTGTAGAAGTGAAAACTACTTTGAAAAGGGAAACTCAGGAAAGTCCAGAAAGAACAGAAAAGTCAACAGTAGAGGTGGAAGATGAAGAGGACTTTGTTGATTTGAAAGAAGAAAGTAGTATGCCTTTACCTTCAGAAGAATTTGTAGAAACGAATGAGGGACATAGCTCTAATGAAAGCGAAGTGACAAAGCAGGAAAAAGCAATTGGGAAGCAAACTGAATCTATGCTTTTAAAATCCGGAGATACTGAAGGTGTGGATGGGGAAAAACAAGAACTGACTTCTTTACCGGAAGCAGCGAGTTCTGCAGTTCAAGAAGTAGTGACTCAACCAGATTCAGAAGGAAAAAAGAAGCTGGAGGAAGAAAACATTGTTTCTAGTGAAACCAAAACAGCAGAAGAAAATGCAAATACACATCTGTCAGAGCCTGCCGGAACCTGTGACAAAAGAATTGCCAAGCTTGATGTTTCAAGTGTTGCATCGGATACAGAAAAACTGGAACTGAAAGCTAACAGATGTCTAGAAGCACCTCTGCCCCCCAGATCCGTACCTGAGGTAAATTCTACCTGTCCTGTCTACCTGTCCATCTTAAAACTAAAAGAAAGTTTTTATTTTCTGAGATTGTTGAAAAGTGTACCCATACACATTTTGGGTTTTTGATGCGTGTGGATTTTGTGAGTTATCTGAAGAATACTTTCAACCCTGGATTAAAATAGCTGTAATTCTTATGAATTTGTGTACTGAGAAGTGTGTAAGATTTTTATTCTTTGTACATCCACTGGATGTTGATGGAGATGGAGTATTTGGCTAGGTGGACACTTCATCTGCGTTGGTTCTTAAGTTTGAAGGATTAAAAGAAACATCTATGTATCCTGAGAGGATTTTATCTAGAATTTTTTCTGCTTCATTACCCAACCTTCTTTTACTCTTTTCAATCTGGTCTCTCATAATCTCAATTCTTACAACTATTGAGAAGTGAACATTGCTCGTGCAGAGGAAAATAGCACTAGATTTCTTTCCTATCCTGATGGAACTTGTGAAAATATTTTTTTACACTAGCTTCTCTGCAGGAGGTATACACACACACACACACACACAAAACTATGATTTGGTATTATTGTCACTCCATCATGTTAACCTACCTTTTTTGTGCAAGTGTAATTTAAAACTCATTTCTGTTGCATGCGGCAGTGCTCCACTCCTCTAGTCTTTAGTGTCTAACTCAGCTTTTCATGGTTAAATAGTCATGTATCTGAGTACTTCCCTTCTGCAGAGATACCTGCTAATGGATGCTCTTCATTCTGCACCATTCTTCCTTAAAGGAGGAAAACCAGCGGCTACAGCAACATATACTCCCCCTGTGGTAAGGTTGGGTTGCTGCTTGTGTTGCCTAGACCAACACGTGTGGTAGTGCAGCTGTAGACTAGTTTGTAGGTTTGGTATATCCAGTAAATAGCATTTGTGCAATAGTTTTAGCTTATTTGTAACCATCTACACAGTCTAAACTCGTAAATATCTAAAATCTCAAGTCTATTAAATGCATTTCGGTGTATGCCATGGAAACTAATAACCAGAGTGTGTTGGTTTTTTTCATCTGCAAACTGTATTCAGACCTCAAGGCAGCAAGATTCTTCAGGACAAGAACTAGCTGCTACATCAGATGGGCAGAGAAGAGACTCTAGGTCAACTGTGTTCCGTATTCCTGAGTTCAGGTGGTCACTGATGCACCAGCGCTTGCTCACAGACTTACTCTTTTCCATAGAAACAGATATACAGATGTGGAGAAGGTAAATTCCTGTGCTTTATATGGAATGATCTAGACTGGCATTTCAGTTATAATTAACTTGAGTTTTTGTGGAAACTGCATCAGAGGCACTCTCTGAATTTTGTGCCTCTGCTATTTTACTCATTCAGTAGCCTTACTTATTTTGTGACCTGTACACAAATATTTTCAGATTTTAAGACTCTTTACAGACATAAATGTGTGTTGGTTGAGGGCCTACACACACATTTTGACCAAAATCCTGGCTATATTTAAGTCAATGGCAGTCTTACTGTGGATTTTTATTGGATCATGATTTTCATGTTCCTAGTGTATGTATGGGCCTGCATCTTTTATAAGTATCTAAATATGGACTAAAAAACCCCCAAACCTATCCCAAATAACATTTATTATTTCTGCATTTATACACACTAAGTTGCTTTTTTGCTATGGTTCTGTGAACGCAGAAAACTTCTATGCATTTATAAATTAACTTGTGACAGGAATCTGAAATGTAATCATAAAGGTGAATTTAGGGAAAAAAGGAAACTTGGAAAACAGTGGTGATTCTGCATTTTAATGTTAAGATTTAGTAATTTTAAGAGTGGTGTCTATCGTTAGCTCGTAGTAGTGAACGTCAAATTTAAATTAAACCACATAGCTGTACTGACCCAATAAAAAGGAATGTAAGGATGAAGAAATAGAATAGTTAAGTGATTAAAACAATATAAACTGAGATGAATATTCATCTGACTATAATTTTTAGGATAAGATTAAATTAACCTTTCAGGACATCATCAGATATACCTAAAATATATTGTTAGTTTAGGTTCTGTTGTTCTGTTTTGAAAATCTATTTTCATGTTTAACAGGATTTAAGTTTTTGTGTTTCATTGGTGGAGTTTGTGGGATCTTTCTTTATTTCTTTTTATTTCTCTGAGAAGCCCTTAGTGTTTGTTTTATTTTTCAAAAGATTTCAGTTCAAATGTAGTTCACGCCTCCAGGAAACTTTATTGTATTTCCTGATACAGTGACTTTTGCTATAACAAGTAATCATAAACCAGGCTATAATGTATCTTTATCCAAATGATGATTAACGCACACATCTTGATGTTTTTAGCAAGCTATGATCTGGAGAGGTTTAAGAATGGAAAGGAAAGGTAGTTTTAGATTTAGATTAAGGTACATCAGTTGACCCTTATGGTCATATGATATTTGCTGCCCCACTGCTAACTGTCTGGTTTTAGTTTTATGAAAGCATAAAGATGCTAAAATACCACAAGAATAAAGATGTACTCTGAATGTTGGTTTGGTTTTTTTTGTTGTGTGGTTTTTGTTTTGTTTTGTTTTTTGGACAGCCATTCTACAAAAACTGTGATGGACTTTGTGAATAGCAGTGACAATGTCATATTTGTGCACAACACAATTCACCTCATCTCTCAAGTGATGGACAACATGATCATGGCTTGTGGTGGTATATTGCCGTTGCTTTCTGCTGCCACATCCGCTACTGTAAGAAATTTAATTTTTATTTGAAAATTTATCACTTATAGGAGGATGCCTTTCTTACGCAGTATATTAACTATTATGTCTGTCCTTTCAGGAAACAGGAATGTGTGTGGGGTATTTCCACAAGCATCTCTTTACTCCCTTTCCTATCTCCATGCTTTACTTAAGATAAATTGGGTGCCTAGCTTCATTGACCCACAGTGGTCTGGAGTGGGATTAAATCCGAGTACTAATGATTGTTCCTAGAATATGACTAATTACAACTTTTGAATGTGACTGAAAATGGACTTCCAGCATACATTTTTCTTCATTGAAGTTGTAGGAATATCATCTTTGTGAAGAAGTAAACATGGCTTTCAATTTTTCTTTGTGTAGCATGAATTGGAGAGTATTGAGCCAACTCAAGGACTTTCAGTAGAAGCATCTTTGACGTTTCTCCAGAGATTAATCAACCTTGTGGATGTGCTAATTTTTGCAAGCTCTCTTGGTTTCACTGAAATTGAGTCTGAGAAAAATATGTCATCTGGAGGAATTCTGCGACAATGCCTTCGTCTGGGTAAGCAAGTAAAACCACTTACTGAGTGTAAGGAGCTTGCTGTTACTCAACCATTAGCAATTCTTAGCTTTATTTTTCTTCTGTCCTTTTTTTGTCAAATCAAGTTTAAATTTAGTTAAAGAAGCATTCAGATCTTTTACTGTTTTACTATTACTATATTCTGCAATGCATATACATGGAGTTCTTTTCCTCTTTAAAAGTTTAAGTAAAATAAATTAAGTTTGGTAGCCTGACTGCTGTGGATGCATGTTTTCATTTTATCCATGAAGATATTTCTTTTTCCAAAGTTTCCCTAATATTCAAGGCTAAGAATATAGCAGCTTTAAGAAAAAGAAATCTTGTATACAAAAACATGAACCTTTACAATCCGTAGAAAAGAGGTTTAAATCTTGAGGTCAGTAGATGAAGGTATGGTGAACACTAGAGATGTAAGTTTCTAAAGAGTAGGGTTCAAATCGGACAGTAGTTGTATCCAGTATTATTGTGGGTTTGCATCAAATTGGACTGGAAGAATGTGGTCATTACCTAAAAAAGTAATGACTATTCTGGAGATGAGAACATAAAAGATAACTGGGTTCAGTTAGTTAATACAGGAAGAGAGTATACATGCTAGTTGCATGCTGTAAGACTTCTTGTAATGAAAATTTTTAATTTGCATGAGTGCCAGAGCAGCTCAGAGCCTCAATAGTAACTAGCCTTCCTCTCCCTTTCTAGGCAATTAAAACTTTGTGCAGGTAGAACAAGATTTATGGGATGCAAACAGGTATAGAGGTGGGGTAGTTCTTTTTTCCTTTGAAAATCATATTAGAAGATGAAACAGGTACAATTGTGAAGCTAAAAAAATAAATCGTGTAACTTCAGAACATTTGGTCCAAGAGTAACAGAGCATTGCGAAGCAAACATTGTCATTTGTTTCACTAGTGTATCACTTGTCTTTCTTCCTTGCTGGTCTGTGAAATGTAGCTGTCTTCACCCGCTCTGCCCCATGGTTGTATGCATGGTAAAATTTCAATGAGGGATGCTAACTTACTCACTTTGAAGTATCCATTAGATATAGCATGTGTGTTCTAATAGTTTAGTATTAATTATTAGTTACGAGTTATTAAAGAATTTTGAGCATTGTTTTGTGACCATTTAAAATTTATGGAAGCAGAATATCATTTTACTGATGTGCTTTAACTTTTTATTTTAAGTGATAAATTGAAATGTATTATACATCTCTGTAAGGGTCATAAACAATGCTATTTCCTGGAGTAATTCTTAACATTTCTTTTCCCTTCAAGTATGTGCAGTAGCAGTAAGAAATTGCTTGGAGTGTCAGCAGCGTGCGCAGATGAAGCCTATTGGAGATGCTGGGAAGAACCAAAAAGCAGTGCAGGGCTTTATAGGAACAGGAAAGTCTACAGCAAAGGCAAGTATAAGACCACATTCAGGAGCACAGTCAATAATTATGACTGTATACAGAGGGATAAGTTTTTAAATTTATTCCTGCACCACTGATAATTTAATAGAGCTGAAGGGAAATCAGTGGAAATCCTGAAATTGTTTTTTCAAGATGTGAATTTAACATTCACATATTTAACCTTTGACAGTGAAATAAATCTGTCACAAGAATTTGACAGATTTTTTTCCTTGAAAGATAAAATGCATACTTGATCTTTGTGTTCTAGTTATGACAATATGATGTACAGTGAGTGATTGTACACCTTCAGTGATTCTTGGTAGAATGCTTTTAAAACCAAAATCTGAAACAATTGTGGGGTTTGTGTTTTTTTGGGTTTTTTTGTGGTTTTTTTTTTTTTAATAGAGTCCAGTGGACATTGTGACTGGTGGCATTTCTCCAATACGAGACCATGACAGACTTCTGCAGGATATGGATATTAATCGACTTCGAGCAGTAGTGTTCAGAGATATAGTAAGTTACAAATAACGTGGTTTTCTTTGTAGCTAGACTTCTGCATATGTCGGTTTGCTGAACACTTGCTATGTGTTATGCAGTTTGGCTAAATTGAATTTACAAAGACTGAATACTGCTCACAATAATTAGCAACGCATAATGCTCTGCAGCTGTTGCAATGTTTGGGATTGGAAAGAGGGAGAGGGGAAAATCTCTGCCCACTGATCAGGCTCTTTGATATGTTCCGAAGAACTGATTTTCTGGAATTCTGCCTATTGTATATTAAATATGTTGTGTTTAGTAAAAATATATGCTTTCACATGCTGTACATAAACAGTTTGTCTATTTATACTATGTATCATAAAGATGTTTATGTATACTTTTTGAAAAATGAGTATCTTTGTAGCTAATTAGATATTAGAGGTCATCTCTAATTCCTTTACTTCCCCTCAGAGGAATCAATTTGTGTGCATGTGCTGTAAATATGCATATGTTTTTTTAGTCTTGAATTGACTAAAAATATCTTTGCTCTGTGTCAGCAACTTTATAGCTGATATTGAGGAAATTGAGATTGATTGCTTAAAAAAGCCAAACCACCTCTGTAAGCAAATACAACAGCTATAATGGCTATGAGTCATCGGTGGCCACAAGCTTGGGCACCAGAACTTATTTTACAATAATTGGACTGTTTAACAAGTATGATGATTTACACAGTGACTTCTGCTCTATCCAGAAGAGCGAAGGATCTTTGGTTTTTATCTTTACAGCAATTATTGATTGAAACAAGCTTTTTTCAACCCCTACTTCAGTATCAGTATGCACGAAAGAGTAACAGGAAGTGAATCTTCCATACTGGTGACAACTAAAATAATCTTAATGATGCAGTCTTCAAAGTAAAGCTCGTGTCTTTTCTTAAAAAAAAAACAAAAACAAAACCAAAACAAAACCCCCACCCCACCAACCTCAACTTTTTTTTGCATATCTAATCCACAAGGTTTTCTGTATCATAAATGAACATAAAATCACACAATGATAGAATGCTTTATTAAAGAACTTCATGGAATGTGAGGCTTCAGTAGGCACTACAGTCATGATAAGATGAGCTTTATAGTTTAACTTACTTTCTTGAACTGCTCAGAGGGAAAAACTGAATACTACCGGAACCCTTATGTAAATCAGGGACAGCACCCGCCCCCCCCNCCCCCCCCCCCCCCCCCCCCCTTCTTTTACTTGATTGGTCAGTGAGGATCCAAATATTCAGTTCTGCTGTGAACAAAGCTCTTCTTCCTTTGACAGCCAAAGGGGACAGGCTTAGGCTAGATCACAGTGTCTGTTCAGGTCTCGGACATGGCGCTCTCCTCTGTTTCACTAGAAGTACTGGGCAGGTACCTGAACATAGTACCTAGACTAAGATTTGCTTTTCAAATTTTATGAAAATACCTTCATAAAGTTACAGCTGTCATGCAACGGCATATTTGCCAATTCTTGTTTAAATTGTACGTACGATAGTACATCCATCTAGGCAATCTGATGATGAAATAAAACCTTAACACTGGTTCTGGAATTTGTTCCACTTCATTAATATGTAACAGTTTACAAATGCTTTTACAGATTTGTTGGGTGCGCTTGCCTGGTTGTGCTTCACAGCAAATGCTGTTAATATCTTGGCACATTTGAGGAAATGTTGTAGAGGAAACACCTGTAAATGAATAACGGGAACCTGGTCCCTGCACTAATTTGAAGCATATAGTCAAACCACACAACCTTAGTCAAAGTTGTCATATTTATAAATGAGAATTGGAAGTATTAGTGCCTCTTGAATACAATTGCTGTATTCACTAGCTTTATACGTGAGACAAACTGTGACTAGAGAATATTGTTCTTGCATTGTTGACATATCAGCTTGCTTTTGGTGTGTTTATGGTAGCGCTGGGCATACTTTATAGAAAAATAAACGTGCTGCTGAAATTGTAATGGAAAAATCTCTGTGCCTTTTTTTTTTTTACAGGAGGATAGTAAACAGGCTCAGTTTTTGGCTTTGGCTGTTGTATATTTTATTTCTGTGCTCATGGTCTCAAAATACAGAGATATACTGGAACCCCAGAATGAAAGACGACCACCAAACCATAGCCAGTCGCTCAAGGAATCAGAGAATGAAAATAATGAAACTCCTGCTGCTGCTGCAGGTGAACTTTTAAGTATATGGCCAAATTAAATAATGTGGCTTATGCATCTTAAAATTCTGTAGAAGTCCTTGTGTGATTGTATAGAAATATGCACTTTGTAACCACTTAAATAAAAAACCATAGTATTCAATTTGCCTCAGTATTTGTGTGTAACTTTTTCTGATCCGAGAGCAACTTAATCTATAGGTTGATTTTACTGTGTAGAGGTGGTTAATCTCACTGAAGTAGCTAAGTATTCACAAATGTGTGTTGCAGAAGTGTTACTGTTTTGCATGAGGTTAAATATGTATAGACTGGCAGCTTTGTGTTTCCACTATAAAACTTTTCTCCTGTTCTTTAGTGCAATCAATTGATTTTTCATTCTTTGACTGTTAAGTCATTATCTTCTTTTTCCTTGTCTCAGTTTTTGGATATTATAAATTTTCAGGCTTCTCAGAAATTAGAAAGATTTTTTTCTGTTCTGAGTTTCCTATTAAATACTTACTGATAATATTAAATCTCTAAGTAGGCAGAAGGAAATATTTATAGCTGTGTTATTTCACTTGTCACCTATTGGTGTTACTTCTCTAGGAGCAATGTGGTGAATGCAATTCTGCGAATAATCACCTTAAAATGCGTTTTCTGTTTTTGGTGTGAACAGATGTGGAAAACCCATCTGCTGCTCTTGGTGCTTCAGTCTCCACTGAAGATTCAGAAAATACAGCATCTGGACGAAGAAGGGATTCTGGTCTTGGGGAGGAACCAGTTTCAGGGCAAGCAAATAGTTCTGGTAGTGTTGCTGAAGCAGGACTTCTGAATGTCAGTGCAGGTCCGGATGCAATCAGTGAAATACTGTGCACGCTCTCATTAGAAGTACATAAGTCTCAGGAGGGCACAAGTGAGACAGGAACTGAGGATAGTAAGCCTGCAACTTCTGTGCCAGCTGCAAAAAATGTCAATGTAAAGGACATCCTGAGAAGCTTGGTAAGCACACCAGCTGATGGGACTGCAGTGGACACTGCTCTTCTGTCACCAGCCTTCCTTGGTGTTCTTGGCGATGGAGCTGCTGAGCAACCTGTACAGTTCCATTCCTTTGACAGGTAATATAACTTCTAAAATACTTGGGCTAATTAATTTTGCTTAAAATAGCTATAAGGAACAGAAGTATTGTGTTTCAGTTCACCAGATCTCAGATACGGTGTTGTTTAGTACTTAATGTAATCAAGATCCTTTGATTTGCAAGGAGAACTTTGACTACAAAGTCCACCAACATCACATAGGTTCATCATGAAGGTATACTCTGCAATTAATGGGGTGCTATGTTATGCTACAAAAGACTGTGGAAATGGAAAATAACTGGTAATTGGGTTATCCTTGAAGGTATTAAAGAGGTGCTGTCTTCATAAGAGTTAACTTCTCTCTCCATACAGGTCAGAAGCAATATGGTAAGAGGGCCAATAATTTGCTCAGAAATAACTGCAAGAATAAAATAAAAGATTAAGGGTGTAAGCTGTACGTTGGTTTTTCCTGTTCTATTCCTAACTGCCGCACTTGCAGATCAGTGCTGCTGTACTGTGCATATTTAGTCAGTTTTAAAGGCCTCAGAAAATAAAATGGACACTAAATAACGTAATGGAACAATGTGTAGATTAGCTTGTCTGTTGATCATAGAGCTTTATCTAGTTTCTGTTACTGTAAGCCCTCAGAAGAGTACTGGTTTCATAATAGTTACAAATGGATCAAAACCAATGGAGTAATCATAGAATGGTTTGAATTAGAAGGGGCCTTAAAGATCATCTAGTTCCAACCCCCCTGCCATGGGCAGGGACACCCTCCACTAGACCAGGCTGCCCAAAGCCCCATCCAGCCTGGCCTTCAACACTGCCAGGGCGGAGGCATCCACAGATTCTCTGGGCAACCTGTTCCACTGCCTCAGCACCCTCATAGTGAATGTCTTCCTAATATCTAATCTAAATCCTCTCCTCTTTTAGTTGAAACCCATTCCCCCTTGCCCTATCACTACACTCCCTGATAAACAGTCCTTCTCAGTCTTTCCTGTAGGCCTTTCCTGAAGACTGCAATAAGGTCTCCCAGAGTCTTATCTACTCCGGGTTGAACAATCCCAAATCTCCCAGTCTGTCCTCCTAGGAGAGCTGCTCCAGCCCTCTGGTTATCTTTGTGGCTCTCCTCTGGACTTGCTCCAGCAGCTCCGGGTCTTTCTTGTACTGGGGACCCCAGAGCTGGACACAGTACTCCAGGTGAGGTCTCATGAGAGTGTAGTAGAGGGGCAGAATCATCTCCCGTGACCTGCTGGTCACACTTCTTTTGACACAGCCGGCTTTCTGGGTTGCCAGCGCACATTGCCTGCTCATGTTGAGCTTCTCATTCACCAACATCCCCAAGTCCTTCTCAGGGCTACTCTCAATCCATTCTCCGCCCAACCTGTAGCTGTGCTTAGGATTGCCCTGACCCATGTGCGGGACTTGGCCTTGCTGAACTTCATGTGGTTTGCACAGTCCCAGCTCTCAAGCCTGTCAAGGTCCCTCTGGATGGCACCCATTCCCTTCAGTGCATCAACTTCACCACACAGATTCATTTCATCGGCAAACTTGCTGAGGGTGCACTCGATCCCACTGTCCATATCACCAACAAAGATGTTAAACAGTGCAGGTCCCAATAATGATCTCTGAGGAACGCCACTCATCACTGATGTCCGCCTGGACATCGAGCTGTTAATCGCAACTCTAATCATCTAGGTGTCCTTCTACCTGTACAATACTCCCATATTCAGTTATACCTTCTGGTGCTAAGGGCCTACTTTAAATCTTTCAGGCTTCATTCAGTAGATATATCACATAGCTGTTAGATTTGCTTTGTTGTTACAATAGCTTTTAAAATTTTTGTTCCATTTTAATAAATATCTGCCTTTCTTAATGTTCAAATGCTGTGGTGGATTTAAAATCAGGCATTCCTGCTTTGTTTCTTTTCTTTTTAGATTGTTGTCCCTTTTTCCTGATGACAATTTTGGTGTTCCCTGCATCTCGGTCTCATTAGCTTCTTATATTTTACCAAGTATAGCAGACCACATTGTCTTTTACTAATCTTCCTGACTTTAACCTCTCCAGGGTTCCCAAAAATGGCAAAGAAAACAAAGAACAAAAGAAAGAATCCCATAACACTTGCATTCCTGCTTCCAGAAAAGCCTTAGTCATATCCAGAAATCCTGCAGTCAGTCTGGTGCAAGGACATCCCTTGTTACCATACCAGTATCTGATTCTCTGCTTATTCCTGAACTTCCTCTGGCTCTGATGTCTTTGCAGTCTATGGCTGCCTTGCTCAAACTAGCAAACATAAATGACCCAAGAAAGGAGGGCAGCTCTGCCAGGGGTAGGGATGCCACTGTCACAACACGTCTTCTCAGCTCAGATTGCCATATCACTAAGGGGGAAAGAGAATGGTGGTGGGTGTCTGGCTAGATTAGCATACACCATCCGTGTCTAGTGTTTGGCCCCCTTGTTCTTGTCTCAAAGTAAACACTGTGTTCTGCTTTTGATGCTAAAGAGGAGGACTTGCTTTGGGAGCCGTAGGAGGATGGAGGCAGAGGGGGAAAACTGGGAGGAGGGCCACTGAATTATTAGAACTTGTTAAGCCTCTCTCCCTGCTGCTTTTAGCACTTCGCCATTGAGGCCTATCATTACTCTTTACAGCAAGTGAGCAATTGATGTGAAATAACATAACGTTTTTCCTCAGGAAATTCTGATGGTTCATTGCCAAGTGATAGAGGTTTGAACCACAAAATAACATTTGTCTGCAGATCTGGTATAGAAGTACATGTTGCATTTAGGAATTATTTTTTAAAATAAAAACTGAAGGTTTGTGCTGCCTCTGTGAATCTGATTTGAATTGATGTAAAGCAGGTTAACTAGGCAGGAGGTGATTGGGCACTTGCAGTCCTGATATCTGACACAGGTAGATTATGCCTAGAGAACTGTATCAGAGGAAACTGATTTAATTTGGTAACATGTACACTAATGAAATACGGCCATTGGTAGCAGCCCTTCAGTCACTTGCAATTATGTGTTCTTTCTTTCTGCATAGTTACAAAGTCACTCAAATAAAGAAAAAACCACGCCAGAACGCTTACATTGCAAAGTATGTTTTGCAAAGCAAGTAGCTGAAAAGTTGAACTACTTGCCGGTTTGCCCTTTTACTTTTCCAGTGCTGCGCTGTCCCAGATGGACTCTTCTCTCTTTTTTCCCACCTCTGAAGCAACAGCCATTTGTAACCACAACTCTCAACGTTTTCTCACTTAATCTTGAGACGTACTTCCTGTATCAGATACTGAAAGGAAGCCAGCCTGATGAAGGGATATATACAGAGGAGTGAAAGGGTTGCATGAACTGAAGCAGTAGACAGTAGTGTGCTTATGAATGGAAGAGTAGAGGACAGGGGCATTTGCAGGGGTTTCTGTAGTTATCTGGACTGCTCCACCATGATAACTGGTGGCTATTAGTTTTCTATGACTTTTTGTGTTTAGTGTGTGGGGCTAAATATGTGAGGAAAAGGTCATGAACTAGTGTAAAATATTTTGTCCTTCAGCAGTTGCACGTGACCTCGGTATGTCGGTGGCTCTTGTTTCTAGGTGGCTTAATTTTCTGTTTCCTTCCTTTTGTGGACAAAAGTAGACAAAAGTGTACTTAATGATGTAGAAATTTTACCTCTAGTCAATTATCATCTGGTAGTGACATGCACAATCTTGCATCTATGGTAAATACGTTGATCCGTGATAACGCATGTTGCTTACTAGCTAATAAGTCAGTTAATGAAAAAGTATAGCTGCATATATGAAATATTTATGTTTAAAATTATATAGACAGGAAAGTTTGATGACCACTTGAAGGTGACTATATAGTGCAGCTCTGCTTAAAATGCAAGTTTATCCTCTGAAATGGCACCCAGTGACAACGGGAGGGAATTTTACCAGGGAAAGACAAACCTTTATACAAGAAACTGTAATAGGGTTGGAAATAGTAGCTCTTATCTCTGGGTAAGTAAAAATACTAAGGTACAGTGGGAGAGTTTGGGAAAACAGGCTTTGGGGTATTCTTTTATTTTCTGTTTCTGGTTTACATTTAATATATTGTTTGATGGCAAACACAAGTTCTGTGAGGTAACTTTTTTTTTTTCTTTTAAAGACACTTTGTTAAAAGTTGTTCCCATGTAGCAGTTTACCACTGGGGTATCTCTGGGAATTTCAAAGCATCTCTCTGATCCTGCATTTATCTCAGGAATGCTGTGTCAGAAATCAAAACTCTCCTCATATCTTAAGGATTATCAACTTCCCAGCCATAGCTGGAGAGTATACAGTAACAGCTACGTGAGTGAAACCTTACTGAAAGGCTGCCAGGTTGCAAACCTTTGCAAACAACTAGGTGTATGTGTTCATTCCCATGCCAAAAATCTTCCCCTTATCTTATGTGAAGATGCAATCTTGTGATTAGTGGGTGCCAGGGGTTTATCATGATAAAGTTCAAGACTTACATTGGCTTTTTCCCAAGATCCATAGGGACGTGAATTAATGTTCCAATTTCAGTGTGTCCTAAAACAGCACTTTTCTTATTTAGTAGTGATCTTGTAGAAAAAGGTGGGGGGTGGGTGGATGTAGTGCAGGCAAATTTAAATAAAACAGAAATAAAAATAACCAAAGCCTAGGATAAAAAAAAAAAAAAGACATTTTGCCTCAGTTAGTCTAATAAAACCCATAACCTATCACTTCTCATTTTTACTGTGCAATTTAAAATAAAGCCTTGGTCTCTCCTGGCTTCTACTGCTCTTTGTGGAAACATTCAATAGTCATGTCATTATAGGAAGCTGATGCTGAGAGTTCAGAGGAATATAGGCCCTTAAATCATGATCTTGTACTATAGAGCTTAAAGCTGCAGCTAAGCTGTAACTTACAGAACAGATACGTTAATAAGCTTGTTTATCTTTTTGGAACATCATCTGTAAGCTGCTTTAGTTTGGCTGAGCCTGTATTTATGCATGTCCTGGTTTTTGACTGGGGTAGAGTTAATGTTCACAAGAAACTGGGAGGGGACACAGCGAGGACAGGTGACCCAAACTAGTCAGAGGGATATGTGATACCATATGACTTCTTGCTCAGTATATAAGGGTGGGAGCTGGGTGGGGAAGAGGGTTCACTGCTCCCAAACAGGCTCGGGATCGGGCTCTGAGAGTGAGCAAATTGCACTGTATATCACCTGCTTTGTATATTCTGTTATAAGCACTGTTGTTTTCGTCTTCCTTTTGCTGTCCCAGTAAACTGTCCTTATCCCAACCCAGAAGTTTTTCCTGTGTCTTCCGATTCTCCTCCCCATCCCATCAGCGCAGGGAGGCATGTGCGAGTGACAGCGTGGTGCTCAGCTGCTGGCTGGGGCTAAACCACGACAACACATTTGTCAGTAGTGTGCATGTGCCTTCATAATGGTTGGTTGTTGTATTTCAGTTAAATTTAATCAAAAGTTCTGGCTTTTTGTATGGGATGAATACATTTTAGACTTCATTGATTTGGATCTCAAATGTAAAAACAATAAACTTGTTATTGATAAGATTAAATCTACCAGGTACAGGTAGAGACAAGAGTATGAGAAAGGGAGATCTGTTGGTGAAGGCACATAGGCAGTGATGAGAAACTCAGGTCTTTTGGCACACTGACAATTTGCATTCTGCAGGGGCTCAAGAGTCAAACTATTTGAAGTCTTCTCCCTGCCAAGCTGATTTTAAAATTCTCTTACAAAATGGGTTGTGTTCCTTCTATCATCTCTTCCCTCCTCCCCCCCGTCTGTCATGGTTTTGAGAGTCTCTTATTCTTCCTTTCTCCTTGGGTATTTCAAGGGAGATGTAAGAGAATGGGTATTATCTACAGACAGCAGAGCCCGTAGAATGACACTGACATGGCAGGCTGCTTTCCTGGCTCACAAAGTAGAGGTAAAAATAAGTCTCTGACCCTCTTTGTTGGTCTTCTGCTCATTGCATAGGAGCCCTGCAGTGGGCATTGTTCTGGTAGCCTGGAACAAGGCTAACTTCTTCTGGTTTTGAATTAAAACCATTATTCCCTAGGGAAATGGACAAACTGTCACCTGTGTTGCTGTTCAGTGCTAAAAAATGGAATGCTAAGAATTAATACTGTATAAATTCCTGTACGTCAAGGGGAATTAAAGCTCATGGAAGTATTTTTTTAAATTATAGTGAGGTCATCAGTTTGGCTGATGGAATATTTGACTCACACCCGAAGAAAATTTGTAACTTGAAATATATATAAAACTAATTGCAGACTTGCCAACTTCAAAAAACCAAATATTTAAGAAAATGTACTCAAAATTTAGGAGATATTTATAAATATTTTGTATCCTTATATTGAAACAGAAGAATCAGTGATCTGAAACCAAGAAAGCTTTCAATAAGTAAATCCTTATAGAATTTGGTAGAATAGGTCATTACTGTGTAAGCCTTTGTCTGTGATGGAAGTCAGTGTTCAGCTCAGTGGTCTGTGCTCATTCAGCAGTGAATAATTGTCTGCAACACGAGGGCTTCTTACACTTCAGCATAATTGGGACTAATAACACCCTGACCTTCTGGCTAAGATGTATTTATGGTGGCTAGTTCTCACTATGCCTGACCTACGTTTATCAGTTCACGTGCTGTAAATTCCTACTTTAAACCTTAAATATCTGATTTTAAATTAAAAAAGGCAAACATCTAATATAGTCATGTAAATGAGGTGATTAAATTATCATTTTACCATAGTGCTTGAGGCCTGCTTGAAATACCTTAAGAATACTTCTTGTACAATTTTTCTTGTATCTGAATCTTAGGATAATAGATGTTATGTTATGCTAATATAACCCAAAAGTATGTAGTTAATTGAAATGGTGTGATAGTGGGAATGCTAAGGAATAAAATGTATTGATGGTTTTCTTCCATGTGACACGTCTCTATCCATGTGTGAGGTTGTTTAATCTGCATTGCTATTGTGATGAAATTAGTGCATGATTACAAATGGGTTTTCAGACATATTATTTATGTTGATCTAAGGAAATATACTATAAGGCCACTTATTGATGAATATGCATGTGTGCAGCAATATTTAACTTTCTAAGAAATGCTTATCACTTTAGATACAAAAAAGGATGTCTTATCTGTGTACTCTTTAAAAGCAAGTGCCCAATGGCTTGAGATAAGTTGAAAACACGTTAATTTTTAACACAGTTCTCTGTCAAATTTACCTGATTTAATAATACGCTAAACACTCCGTGTTTTTCAAAAAGTTTATTTACAGTATTTAGTCTTGATTTTCCACTCTCTCATGCATTCTTTCTGCCAGCTGCATACATTTTACTTATGTTAGCATTTAAATAATCTTTTAAAAGAAGAGCACAAAGGAACAGTGATGGTTAATGGCAATTATTTCTGTTCGTACAGTTGCTTTTCCACTTAAATATTCTGAGAAAATATCATGTTACTACAAAAAGAAGACAAAATGTAGGGATTTCAGAATGTAAATACAGAAACATGGCCAATGTTTATGCTTCAAATACCTTTATTTGCTTTCTAGTATGTCATAAATATGAATCTGTATGTGATTGCCAAGCCGTACCTTTGTACCTTGAAGGCCTGGAAATGGAAGCTCCAAAAAGAAATCCTGCAACTTTAACATTGGTCAGTTGCACTGTTGAAAGGGAAGACGTACATAGTAGTGAACATTATATTACAAATAATGTAGCAATGTGTAGCTATAAAGTAATTATGTTAAGATACTTCAGTGTATTGGTTTGTTGTTCTTGAACTATTTTAAGGATTTTTTTTTAGAGCGGAAGGTCATGGCAGTGGACCAGAAGACAAAGTACATTCAGGGTTTGAGGTTTCCTTACATCATGTTTTTGAACAATGTCCAGTGCTTCTTTTGGCTGTGTGCTTCAGATTGACACAGCTGTCAGGAGAAGGAACCTTCTTTCCTCATAAAAATACCGTTTATTTTATTTTGGCTGGAAAAAATCGGAGTAATTTCAGTTGACTGTTGAAGATCACTGTCTAAGATAAATTCTGTTAGGAAGTGGTCTGAGCCTAGAAACAGCTTCATGGTGAGTTGCTCAAAGCCTCAGGTTCAGATTTTTTTCTTGTGGAGGAGCAATTTCTCCAGCCCCCATACTATTGCCTTTTATCTTGCTGAATAGTTATGGAGCACAGCAGAAGTCTTTGGCTTGTGGTGCATCATGAACACTCTGAATCCTTAAGCAAGCTTACAACAGAGGGGACCAAGATCTAACATGTCTTTTAAATATAGAAATTATAAGAGAATTTATGAAGTACATTTTAAAATCATTACTTATTTATTTTAAGCTAAAAGCTAAAACTTATCACATCCTACTGAAGAAAAAACCCTAAGTTTCCCAGAAAATTTTGTGAAAGTGTCTCTTGGTCAAAGCATGTGATGACTGTCTGGAATACGCATGTGTACACTCACATGTACTTAGTTAAGCACAAAAGAGACCTGCTTAGTATCTCTACTTTGCAGCTGTGTATTAGTGCCATATTCCTCGTGCTAGTAATCAGAGCATTGTCCTTAAAGTGAATGCCATTTCTAGATACTGAAAGTTATAATGGAAGTGTTAGAATATAATTCCTTTTTTATGTACTTCATGGAAAGTAAGTAACTGAAGATGAGAGTAGCAGCTGTACTTGTATTCCCAAACTCCTGTGGATTTGAAGGTGAGAAGATGTACAAAATATCTTAAAAGGCAAAAGGGACTATTGTGATCACTTACTGCTGTCTGTTGAAGCACAGGAGAAAAAAAAAAATCTTTTGCTTGAATACCTCTCTCCTTGGGTAGCTACAGAGAGTGTCTGGCAACTTGCTGAAACTACTCCCTCAGTGCAACTCCACTTAAGCACGCTGAAGGTCAATAGAAGTTTACAGGAAGGAATGATGATATATAGTGCTGTGTCAGAAAGAGCACAGAAAATGGCAGACTGTCGTAGCTAGGATTTCTTTTGTCTCCACTCATTGTCAGCTGCAGGTGAGCTGTGTTAAGGTGGCAGTTCTGCCTGCACACAGGGTTCCTGGCTGTCATGCAGTTCCTGAACTGGTACTTGCCCTGTGAGGAGCTTCTTGTAATAGTGCTAAAAATTACTACTTCTATCCTAAATTTACTTTTTGACCCTTCCAGCATGTTCACTTCTGTATTTTCATCTGCAAACGGTTCCAATATATAAAATCAGTCGAAGTTCAGCCATTTGTGTGCAGTGTTTTGAAGGTATGGGTCTGGCTTGCCCTTTATGACTTTAAATACCACCTGGTTTGTAGTTCCTGGGGCTCTGAGTAAAGCTAAAGTTGGATCAATAGCACTGATAGGCATTCAGAGGACACAGCCATTCTGATTTGATGTTTTGAGAGAATTCTGATTGACTTCACCTCAAGTTAACTTGGTGTTTTCTAATTTAAAATTAATTACATGAATTACGTTTTAAACAGACACTATTTGTATGTGCACAATTGCCACTACCTGCACACCAAAATTTGTCACTAAACATACTCCTGTGTCCCCTTCCACCCAATACAATTGTGTATTAGTTAGCAGCAAATGGATAGTTGTTTCTGCAACTCAGTGGATGTGCAAAGAAATACTTCCAGCTCACGCCCTAAGATCTTGTAGAGTCCACCTGAATAGACATGTATTTGTAATATGTCTGTAAGATTTGGGTTTAATATTATTTCTCAAAATAGATAGCTGTACAGTAAAAGAACTTAAAATCTGTAAAAGAACATACCTCGGCTTCTGTGCTGGATCGTGAATTTTGGAAAAATGTCCAAAAGTTTACTGTATGTGGGTGCATCTTGTGCTCAGTAAATTTGCATTAATTTCCCAGCCCCTTCCAGGTATTTGACTGTGTGTTATAGAACAGTAGTAACAGTTTCCAGACAGTGAATGTCACAGAATCTTGAGCAACAGATCCTCTTCTGATACCTGGGTGATGCAAAATTAATTAGGAATGTGGCCATAATTTAAAAGTCTCAAAATAGGATTTTTTTTTGTGTGCATTGTTCATGTTTCAGGGAAAATGACATGAACATATGAGCAAAATTCATGGTTTAGGCACAGTGTCTTGACTTGGGGCTCAGGTGTTGTTGCTTCTATTTTTTTAGTGTATAGTTAACATTAGCAGTCACCCTTATAATGATATGACATGTACTGCCTCCAAGTATGGTGCCTGCCTATTCCTGCCATTAAGGAGGGTTGATTTAATCAGTAACGTGGTCTAGCTTCTGTGACATCCTTCAGGCTGAAGAAGGGAGTCAAACACAGCCCTTCTTTTTCCTCCTCTAGCAAGAGCTATTTTAGAAATATTGGACCAAACTTCTTTGATTATTATTATCACACCTGAATTTGGGTCAAGTTTTTAAGTTACTTTATTCAGAAAATAAATATTTTAAAGCTATTAAGGGAATACTTTCAGTGTGTTGTTATAGTACTGTCAACAAAAGATGTGATTAAATAAATTGAATGTTGAAGACTTTCGGCTTACGGTTAACACCAGGTAATTAAAAGTAAGCGCTGCTGTGGGAGTGCATTATATATCAGCTTTACTCTTTACCTCATTAGCTGGATTTTTGCATGTTTATGGAGCTAACTTGCAATTAAAAATGCCTTTAACGTATGCTAACATAGGCCTTTTAGGTATTTGGAATAAAGTACTACAATTTAATTGAAATTGGTATAGCATAAATAGATGTCTTAGTAACGTGTGAGATAAATCTCCATGCCTAACTTGTCACTTTGCATGTTTTGCTCTTGTGTAATCTTTAACGCTGACTCTAAGGCCTGACATTTAATTTGTATGAAAGATGAAGATTCTCTCTTCAACTCCAAAGAATGTTTTGATTTGATTTGTTATATAAGTAGCCTTGATTGACAAGATATTCTCAAATTCATGCCTTAGCCATATTTTTAAGATGTGTGAATATTTGTATGTGCGCACAGATACACGTTAGGGTGTTTTTAGCTACAGTATGTCCTTCTTCAATTAATCTTCTGTTCTGCACTACAATACCAGTAGTAGTGTACTGTCAAGGCAACCTTCAGTTGATAATTTGATAGTTTATGTTAACGTTTTCATTTTGAATACTGGGATATCTTTTGTAAATAGTTGCTTGAGGCTTAAAACCAGATTTTAGGGAAACTAAGGTGAAAAAATAAAACCTACTTGCAGGTCACTTGTCCTGCTGATCTTCTAACTGAATGCTTATGTTTCAGGGATTTTGTGGAAGTGAATGAGATATTTAAGTGTACCATAAACACTTAACAAGAGTCAAGTGTCCTTTAGGTTAAGGTACATTGCCAAGGATGATGTGTGAACTTTCATGCAGTATTACTTACAAACTTTTTGTCTTCACCTAGGAGTGTCGTTGTACCACCGAAGAAATCAACCATTTCCTCATCTACCGCTGCTATGGGTATTCCTACGAATGCTGTCAGTGTGGTTTCTTCTTTAGATTCAGCCCAAGCCACAGAGTTGTCAGGAGAATCTCCTGGTGAGTAAGGGTAAATTAAACAACTTAAATCACAACCCTTCCTCTCTTGGTTCTCCCTCTCTCACCATTCGCTCATGTGGGGTTTTTTAGTGTTATGTGAAGGTGAGATGTCTTTCCCTAGTTATCCATATCTGAAAACAGTGTAGATAAGAACAATTGTTTTTCAGACATTGTCATCAGTTGCATTCCATTGTAATACTGGACTCCCCAGTTGAAGAAAGACGGGGCTACTGGAGGGACTCCAGCAGAGGGCAACCAAGATGATTGAGGGGCTGGAGCATCTCTGGTATGAGGAAAGGCTGACAGAGCTGGGTCTGTTTAGCCTGGAGAAGAGAAGAGTGACGGGATCTCATCAATGCTTATCAATGTCTAAAGGGCGGGTGTCAAGAGGGTCAGACTCTTCTCAGTGCACCCAGTGACAGCACAAGGGGCAACAGGCACAAACTTGAGCACAGGAAGTTCCATCTTTATATGAGGAAAAACTTCTTCACTGTGAGGGTGACAGAGCACTGGCACAGGCTGCCCAGAGGGGTTGTGGAGTCTCCTTCTTTGGAGATATTCCAAACCCACCTGGATGTGATCCTGTGCAGCCAGCTCTAGGTGATCCTGCATTAGCTGAGAGGTTGGACTAGATGATGTCTAGAGGTCCCTTCTGACCCCTACTGATCTGTGAATCTGTGAATACAGATGAGTGTGTATATATATTATTTGTCTATATATAAGTCTAGCTTACGCTAAGAATATTGATACTTATTGCTGGTTGTATTTCCTTGGGGAAAATGTGGCAATAATCTGGGAAGATGATGTTTTACACTTTATTTTTTTTTAACTGTTGGAGTGTATGTGTTATGGCCTAAATTATCATGTCAGACAAAAGGACCTCTGAGACCTTTTTATCCTGCGTACAACTTTGTCTATATCTTTGTCATATTCCCTCCCATAACAGCTTGCAGGCCTGCGTTTGGTATCGGTGCCTCTAACAGAGACCAGTACCAGATACTTTACAGGAAGATAGATGTGACTCTGTGTTAAACTGAACCAATTATCAGTGATATAGCATGGGTTCATGAATATAAGATTTCATCCTTTTTGATATTTTTCTGGGAGTTTATCCCTCAGATCATTTTATTATTCCTAGTTTGATGCTGTAGCTGCTCAAATGTAAAAAACCTCCACCAAAGTAGTGTTGTCATAAAAAAAATCTTTGCTAAACTTTTTTTAAGTTCTCCTTTTGTCGTCGTCTAGCAGAACAAATGCAAACGTCTGAGCAACGTTTGTCAGAATTTCAAGATTTCTCACAGTGTTTGTAAAGCAGGCATTGTATCAACTTGTATTTAGTATAAATACAGCGTATTCTAGGGACTACTTTGTTACAGCTTTTTTGTTATGCAAAACGTAGGTTTGTTTGTAAATTGTAGGGCATTTGTCCAAGGATATATGTGTTCGTGCGAAGCACGACTGAAAATTATATACAAGTGTTTCCAATAGCTTTTGCCTGAGGTCAGATTCAGTGCTGATGCTGAACTAATTGCTTTGGACAGATTTTTTCAGTGGGGACAAAATTGAGTATGTTGTTTATAAGCAAGTGGTCCTTTGAACCCGTAGTCTCTCTGGTCATTCTATATGAGATAAATGATGTTTAACCTTATATGCTATGTCAAAGGCAAGCTTTTCTACTTAGCCATGTTTCAGTCACAAGGCTGTGTAGGATCTCGTAATTGTTTGTGCCCATGAAGTTTAGCATCAAGACTTAGAAGTGATGTGCATCTTAATCAAGGAAATCTCAATCTGTACCTGATTATTGGTGTTTCTTTTCAATGTTTGAGTTTCTTGCTTCCTGTTTTTATGAACTTACATCCAGACTGCAAAGACCGAGGAAAAAAAGTCTAATCCATTGTCATGTCTTCTAGTACTCATGTGTCTGAAAGATATTTGTTGCCATCTTCAACTGCCCACTGCATTTCTTGGGAAAATCAAAAAGGTTCTGTTCCAGCCACGATAAATGAAAATAAAAGCTTTTGAAATCTAGTATGTTCTTACTTTTTGCAAAAGGGAGAATCTGCTTTGTCACCTAAGTTGCAGGAGGTAGTACTATACAAATCTAGGAGTAATGTTTCGACCAGGAAAATTAGTTGTCTTTTTAAAATGTCACAGTTCTTTGGGGAAGATTGGCTCTGAGCAGCTAATCTGTTTTTAAAATTACAAAACCTTACCTACACTGAAATTGTTTAAAATAATTGCTAATTTGTTAACTTCTTACTGGCTTACCCAGGTTAGATGTGGGCTTGATTATTACAATTTCTGAAGTCAGTAGTATTCACTTTTAATAGAAACAAAAGAAATTAAAATTGATTTTCAGATTTATTCAATCTTTTAAGAATGTATAGAAGGAAAAAAAAAAGGTGCTCTTGTGCCTGTAGAATGTATAAGAAATCCAGACAATAAACAATACTGATGTAATTTGTAACTGTGTGACTTCCAGCGTGTCTGGGAGTTTTGGCAAAAATTGGACATGTAATCTGAACTGATACGTATAAAAAGAAACTAATCAGGATTAAAAATAGTAGACATGTTTAGACTGGCAATCTAATTAATTAAAAGAAAAAGTAAAGGGATAAATGAAATCATGCCTTAAACAGATTAAAATGTGAGACTGTTTCTCTTTTCCCCATTAAAATAATGGCATGGAAACAAAAATTTTGCGGTGTTGGAGTGGTTTACACTTATGTTGTTCATGCAGATTGCATGAACATTAAGTTCGAAATAAAGTTCTGTGTAAGGCCTTTAACTTTTCAATTTGAGGATACAAGTAGCAATAAACGAGCTTCCTGTAAAACCAAAATAAGATATATATTTCCCTGAGTTCAAATCACATGTTCTTTCACTAATTTTTGTTTTCATACAGCAGAGAATCAGTACATTGTTCTCATTTTTTTCCAGCTAACATGCATTGTAAATCTGTTTACTTTGTAATTAAAAAAAAAGAAATTATTTTTTAAAAAGAGCTGACACTAGGGATTTATGGAGTGAATAAAAATTTTGGGCCTTTTCACATTTTATGTGAAGGCTATTTATTAAACGTTAATGCTACATTTAAATATACATTTCAGCTGTTTTTTCTAAAAATTCATAGAAATTTTTAAAGTGAGTTTTGTATGCATGTGATATGTCTTCAAAAATAATTAAGCAAACAGAGCCTTAATATGATAACATACAATGCTTTACTCAGGAGACTTGAGTCAATAGACTCCAAAACAGAGATGAAAGGGATACACAGACATTGAAATGGGATTAAACAGCAAGTGATAGCATTTTAATTATGATGTGTACATAAGCATAATTTGGAAATACGTTTTATATAGAATGTGAGCGTCCTCCACCTGTAGATGTGATACCAAAATTGCTTGGTCAAGGTAAGATATGTCTTGAAATATTAGTCAGTCTGTGTGGTTCCAGATGCCTCTGTTGCCATTTGTGTGTGCTCAGAATTCATCAACCTTCTTCCCAGTATTTTTTCCTGAAGTTTACGTCTTGCCTGTAGCTCAAGGTCTGTGAGTATCTCAGATATTTGACCCTTAAGATTGTCCTAAGCTCATATCAAGTGGATGTGACATGTCCTGGCCTACCAGTACAAAGTGTTGACAAGTTAGAAAGATAAACATCTAAGCTCGCTGTGTTCCTCTGATACTTTAAAAGAGGGTGAAAACATGTTTTGGCCTCAGACAGCTTGGCTTTTTTTCAGAAGTTTTTTCACCTTTACTTATTCAAGCTGCAGAGTATTTCACAGCACAAAACCCCTCTCCTAAATGCAAATGTGCCCCTTGTGGTCTAAACTTGCCCATCAGTGTGTCGATCTGCTGGAATTGCTACTCAGATTGTTGAAATGTCATGGAAGTGAATGGGGAAAATAAGGCCCCTTCATGGCTGATGTTGAGACAGTCATTTGTCTCTCACAGAGGGTGGTATTGAGCTAAAGAGCATATTAACTAGTAATAATCTAAGGAGGAGGAATTTGCATGAGTTGGTTTTTTCCTTGGATTGGCTGATAGGCCAAATGTGAGATTTGATTCAGAAATTGTACACATACTATGTCCAGGATGGGCTGTTGGAAAGGCAGCACTAATACTTGGATAGGCAGGACTTGGTGGACTTCTCTGACCTATTGTGAATACGCTGGTGGGATGCTTGTATTCTTGTTTGCCATCTTTTAAATCTTCCAGTTACTGTTTTAGTGTTCTGAAGTGATGTGAACTTTTTTGAGTTGTTTTGCAGTTTATACTCCCACTGTTTTGTCTGATGCTCTGAATTTCTCTGTTTATGCACTTGAAGGATTGCACATGCGTTTCATTAGTGCTTCACTCTAAAGAATGCAGTTTTGAGGCTTTCACTAATCAGTTTGCAAATGGTTGTTCAAATGTTTTCACGAAGAGAAAGTATGAAAGTTTGTAGGAAACAAGACTGAATTGCATCTTGTTCTTACTGACACTCCATGTGTAGAAAACACTCCATTTCTGTTGCTTGTCTCCTTCCCCTCTTACTAGAAGTTCTTTGAGTTACACTTGTTTTCCCTCTGAGCCACACCAAGTTGCCAGAACGATTTCTGCTTCTCCTGAGCAGAGACATGGGCTGTTCCCCAACATGCGAAGTCACAAACAAGGCCATGTCAAAGGCTGAGGTGAAAAACGAGGTGGATGTAAGAAACCTAGGAATAAGCAGAAACAAGGGTTAAAAAAGGAGTTGTGACTCCTGAATTCTAGTCCTACGTATAGGAAAATGTAAATTTTCTCTCGCAGTTGGTTTGTTTTGCAAAGAAGAGAATTCATTCATTTTTATACATAGGTGAAAATAACCTTGAAGTCTTGCAATAAAGTGAGTTAGTGGGAAACATGCTAAAGTGAGAAAAATGAATGTGCAGTGAGTTTCCATCAGTGTAGAGGTAGTTCAAGAAATTCACTGGATTAGGGTAATTATTTCAAAGAGAATTCCAACTTCACAGTAGTTGAAGGCTAGTTACCAAAGCAGAACAATGCCTTTAAAAAAATCAAATGCTAATGATATGCAATGGAAATGGTTTAGTACTGTTTCAGTATAAAAAAAACTGTTTTAAAGCAACTTCTCTTTAGGGAGTGCACCATTGTTTCATGAAATCTGTTTTGTTTTAACCTACAGATGTGTTTATGTAACAGATCCCTTCTATTAGCTTGTAAAACCTTTCATTGTAGCCTTGCATTGTACGCTTCTAGCCCTGGAAGTGAATTTTTGAATGAGCTCATTATTTTACCAGATACTCCTTTCATAAAGGGCATCAGTGTATTTATGTATGGCAGGTCTGTTGTACAAAATTAGGAGCTATCATTATTTAATTCAACTCTCTGTTTGTTTAACCTCATCTCCATTCTCCCAGGGTAAAGTATATCATGCACTGCTTGTGTGTTGCCAAGTGTGCATTGTAAGTGTGTAAGCAAAAGCATAAGGATCTTGCATGAGACAAGGCGTTTCTTTAACAGTATTTTATTGCTAGAGACGTTATTTGTTTAGACCCTTGGGGACCTTGAATAAACAATAAGGTTTCACTGTAAGGGTGCTAGACAGATGATCTATTTGCATTTTCTTTTATGTTCTTGCAAATGTCTGTAAAACTGTCAGTTTGAAGGAGCCAGTTTATCAGTGAAAGGATAAGGAAGAGATAAGTCAGTTTAGTTCCACATGTTTGAAGTAGCTACTGCACTTACCCACATGTGTGTTGCGGATGAAAATATGCTACTGAAGTATTTTATTTTTTTTTTTTTACTAAAGGCAGAAAAAATAGTAGAATCAAAAGCCACCTTTGAGTTGAAGTTAAAAAAAGTGTTTCTACAAACAAAACTCGAGTGCAAAAATCACTGTACCTAATCCTATGTAAAAAAAACCCTGAAATTCTCAGCTATGATAAATCTGAGATTCACCCCTTTTACTGAAATATATCTGAGTTTGGAATGTGGATTTAGGTGATGATAAGCATGAAGAAATTCAGACCATAAATATCCTTACATAATCATCTAAAAGAATATCGGTTTATATAGGTGCCTGCCTTATGCCATTGTCAAATCCAAATTATCAGTGCTTTTTCTGTTATGTCTATATTTAAAAGTTGATTTTTAACTTAAAACTCCATAGAGTTTTACATTTATACCTAATCTATGAGGCATAATTTGTTTTGATTTCTAGAAGAAAAATATAATGTCCTATCTGTGTTATCAGTGATTTCCTTTACCTCCCACTAACCATTTTTACCAGTGCTGTTGTGTGTAAAACCAGAAAACCAAACAGAAGATCCAACCCATTCCACAAAATAAAACAAACAACAAAAAAGCCAAGTTACCCCAGATTGAGTGTATGTCTCTTTATTAGCCTCAGGATGACTATTACGCCCTTTCATTGGTGCAGATGTTTCCCTTATTTTTTTTCTAGTTTTTCTTTCAGTTATTTTGCTTGTGGCCTAAATGTTGCGTTGAATTCTTTTAGTCTCATTTAACTGTTAAACTCATGCTGCTGTGCTGCACTGTTAAAGTCTTCTTTTTTACTGATAAAGTAATCCTTCATCTTGCTATGCATTTAATATGGTACGATTTTATTTGTATATACTTCTGACTTTCTAACAGACCCAGTAATCAGTGGAGTACTGGTCACAGATTTTATACATAGTAAGAGGCATGCAAGCTTTTTACAAGACATGCTAGACGTGCAATTTGCATGTTCAGAGGACTTTCATTTTGAAGGCTTTGAATGCCATTTCATTTTTGTGTTCTCTTGAACTACCCAGATCAGTGTCCTGATTTCCCCTTATGTGTATGGTGTATGGGCTTAAGTCCACTCCTGGGCATGCGGAATTAAAAATATTTTCAGGTTAGAGGGACTTGTTTAGTGAGAATAGGGATGTTGGCTTTAGGGAGAAAGCTAGGAGTTCTAGTGAAATTATTTAAAGAAAAGGTTATCATGAGAGGAAAAGAAAAAAAAAAAAAGAATTGCTGTAGCTATTAAGTATCCCACAAACACCTGGAGTCTTTGGAACTGCTGAATCATGTGGCTTGTTGTCTTCTGTGGGCTTTGTTTTGTTTTTCTGTACAGTAATTTTTGGCACATAGTTTGAATGCTTTTCCTTTGGGTATACCCAAAATACTTTATGGTGGTTTGGCCATGTAAAACTAGATCGTAGAGAAATGGAATTATATCCATGAAAATATTTGCAGAATCTAGCCATCACCATTGGAATTTTCAGAAATATATTCTTGAACTGCCTTTATTAGATAAATTATTTAGGAAATCATGCCCAGAAGATTCAGATTCCACCTGGCTTTCAGCTAACACTTTGTGCCCCACTTTCTTCTCCTTCATTTTGTATGGCCCACTCAAAATTACTTTCTGCTCCTGTCACCCCATACAGAAGTCAAAATAAGAGCCTTATGTTGAGTTTATAAAAAGCGTAAACAAATCACATTCACAAAGATATCTCCTACCTATGAAGGAAAAAGAAAGAAGAGTAAAACTTTTCACCATTTTGTGCATTAGTTTAATTTATTAGTGTCTGTGCTGCCTTTGAAGCAAGATTAGATAAAAACTTCCCCAGGTGGGGAGTGGGAACTCAACCCAAAAAAGCCCCACAAACCCCCAGCATTTCTGCGGGAAGCTCTGTGTGCCAGTGTTTTGGAGAAGGAATTTGACAGGAGAAATAAACTTAGTATTTCCGGGATCTGTCTTTGCCATCTTTTTATAAGTCTATTCCACTTCAGTCAAGTAGAAGGACTTTGCAATTGACGCCTTCTGGTAGACACTTTCAAGATCGTAGCAGCTTATTTCCAGACAGGTTGTGTTTAACTGATCTTACTCCAGTGTGGGTGGGACAATCAGGAATTTTTCTATAGTTACAGTTTTGAGAAGGGCCTCGTCTTTGCTAAGATAGATGTGAGAACTGAAATGATTAAACTCTTCTTCTTTCATGCTTTTTTCTTTTTTTTTTTTTTCCTCGCTCCCTCTTTCCAGTAGCTTAAGAATCTCAAAACTGGCAAGGTGAGAGGAAAGAGAATAGTACAGGGTCTAAGGTTGGAAAAAGATAGAACTGCAAATGGACTAGAAGCAGTCATGCTCTTGGGAAATGCACAGAAATCTGTCTGCTAAGATTCATTCCTCTCTATAGTTTGGAATGCAATGCAAGATTTGTGATTCACCATTCCTATCCTGGCAGCAAATATCTGTGAAACCTCTGGCTGTCTTGCTTACCCCCTCTTTGTCATTGCTAATACCAATCCATACTGCAGTATGGAGGTTGTATTTCTCTTTATATACTGAACAGCAGAATTTAGTATTTACAGATTCCTGCTCTGCTGATGAGAGCCATGTAGTGTCAATTTGACATAACACAATTGCATTTTTTTGGTAAGCGTAGGATACATAAATGACCCAGTCTTCCCTATCAACCTTTGAATAATTGATGTGGCAAAGTTAATAACTCATAAATGAGGTTATACCACTGCCATCATGCTAATGATGCTGGCAGTGCTATGGAGAATTTTATCATAGCTGTCTTCGTCAGAGTCCCAGAGTTGCAAGAATTTCAGCAGGCTGTTGAAAATACTCATTTCATTTTGATACAAGTATGTTTTAATTTTAGATGAAAAAATTAGAGGTTTCTGTGCAAGTTGCTGGAAATGGGGTTAGCGCTTCCAGTAACCAAGCCAACCATTTAGCTTTATTTTAGTACATATTAGTTACAATAGTATTAGTATGTATTGGTATGCTACAGGAATATTAAGGGTGCAAGACATTGTATTCACTGCCTAAGGTTGTAAGTATTCTTAAATTTGTACAGAAATAATAATGGCCAGAAGGGATCACTGTAGTCTAGTCTGACTTTTCTTCACAAAGCAAACTGCAAGGCTTTCTTGAATTACTTTCTATTTCTGCTAAAACAAAATTGAAAAAGCTTGCCATGGCATACCTGGTAAATATGAATAGGAGTCTTACGGCGAGGGGCGGGGGGGGAAGTCGAGGTACAGAGGAGCGAAAGGGATTGCCTAGTCCTCTCACACAGTTGGAAACCATGGTTTCTCCGAAGTTGAGCTGAAGGCTTTAGTTTCTGGTCCAGTTGTCTAACCTCTGCTGTGTTTTCTTAAATAATTCATTTATTTATTACTTTCCCTTTTAGGAAGGGGATCATCTAATTCAAAATTGCCGTCTGTCCCTACAGTTTCTTCAGTGCCCAAGGATTCTGCTTCAAATATGAGGTAACTTCTTCAGTTGAACACCTGAACAGCTGTGCTGTGGCTCACACTTTTGATACTTAAGCTGATAATCTGATTCCACATCACTTAAGGATGTTGTTTTGCTGATATTCAATATCTAATGAAGGTTTAAGAAAATACGTGGCAGATTATTGATTCTTCCTTATACATGTGTATCACTTAAAATTTGCCAGAAAATATACTGCCTTCTACAAACTTTCAGCAACTTCCTTCTTTTATTAATCATGTGTGTCTCTCTACTAGTATTACAGACAGGCTTGAACATGCTTTGGAAAAAGCTGCCCCGCTTCTGAGAGAGATTTTTGTGGATTTTGCTCCCTTTCTTTCTCGGACTCTTTTGGGCAGCCATGGGCAGGAGTTGCTCATAGAAGGTACAAGTAAGTTTCCATTTAAAAAAAGATTTTTTTTAAGCATGTATTTTGTTTTACCTTGGAGATTGAAAATTTCTTTTTTTTTTTTTTTTCTGGCTCTGTCTTAGGAGCTTTCTTCCTGCCTTCCCACATAGTGCTGACCACTGAATTTCACTGCCTCCTGTTCCTTCAGTCTTTAGTTCTCTGAGGTCATTGTCATTGCTGTCTCATCTCTGCTACCTCTTTGCCACCATCTCCTTTCGAGTTTCCTATATTTCATTACGTGGGACCAACAGTTGTCTCTTCCTTGGTTTTCTAACTCTTCCAGGGAATTGTCCCATAGAAGCTGGTGTATGAAGTGTGTTTTGGAGCTGTAAAAAAAAACCTTGATGTCAGGGTCAATACCTCAAAGTATTGAAAAGAGTATAGTACAGAAACTGAGGTATGAAGACCCTGAATTTTTACTGTGATATTGTGACAGATGGTTTCTTGGGAACTATGTCAGCAGAGCACGTTATAGTATATCTCTTGCATGTGAATCTGCTTCTGTCTTTTTGGTTTCTAATTGGAAGGCAATCGTACAGGTAAGGGGAATACATTGTCAGTATTGAGAAGAATTCTCTGGAAGTTCTGAGAAGACGAAGATTCAGGTGAACAACAATGAACATGTCTCTTCCTGGTGTTGGCTTGAAATGATTGAGCTTGAGAAAGTCTAGTTTTCTTTCGACTGGTGTGTTTTTCTCTGTTTAAAAACAAGGCTCAGTTCTGCAATGCAGACATTAATGTCCTCAATTTTAAAAATAACGTTTATTGGAACACTTTGAATTTAGTAGTGAACACCAGTTTTTCAATTTTTTCATAATTTCATTATATCATATAAATTGCTTTTTCCACTGACTGTTAGAGTGAAAATTGCAGTTTTTGTCCAGTTAAAGCAGTGAGTTGAATTAGGGCCTGAACTTGTTGCAGCACTCCCATGGTAGCAGCTCATGATTGCTTAACTTGAGCTGATTGTTTGTACATGAGCTTTATCTACACTAATAGATCTAGTTGCTTCCTGGGGAATTAAAGTTCTTTTAAAAAAAAAAAAAATAATTTTTTTTGAAACTACTTGTTTCATGGATTAGAACAGGCATCCTGTATGTAGTGCTGAATGTGGTTAATATTCCCAGAAACACAATTAGAGTATCAAACACTGGTAATTGTTTTGCCGAAGACTGCCGATATCAAAATTGAAACTTCATTAAAATTCTCTGAAATTAAAGTTAGTTAGTTGGGGAATTTAGCTTGCCTACCTTTTGGAGTAGGAAGTGGCAGGAAGAAGTGCATGAATCGTATTCTGTAAGACTGAAAAAGATGGGATTCTACTTCTGATTATACATGCAGGCATCGCTTTAGGTCGTAAACATTTTATTGGAAGCTGCCTTGTGAACAAATGTATTTCATTTGTTTAATAAGAATAACAGAAAAGAGATTTTTCTCATAGCTTTGTTTGCCAGGGAAGTAAATATAATTGATACACTTTTTTCTTGTCTGATGTTAAAGAAAAGATAATCTGATTTCAAAGTATTTTGACTGTAGCATAGATTATATACAGAGAGATGAATATTTCATAGATTGGATGACCAAAAAAAGCAGGAAAATTATTTGGAATGCATGAACTGTCTAGATAAAAATAAACACATGAAGCTAATTTTTGGGCCTAAAACCCAGTTATAGATAAACCCAAAACAAAATGAGAGTACAAATAATAATAGTCAAATTAGTTCATAAACAATTGGGAATATATAATAGGTTACTGCTTGCACTTCTGCTAAGGTTTAGTGTGGGGTTAAGGGTCAAAGTACTAATAAGAGTGTTTGGGATGTCTGCTGCCATGAAACAAAATGGAAACTTGATTGATAGCTGGGGGCTGAAAGGAAAACTCGCAATGGAGAAAGCAAAGGTCATAAAGCCATTTCCCTTCTCTGCATATATAATGACCCAATCCTTCAAGAAATAGCAAAATGTAGATACAGTGGATTAATATAACATATGTTAACCACACTTCTGATCATTTTGACATACAAACATTTATGAAACTGTGAATAATGGAGGAAATTTATTACTGTTAGCTGCATCTTTAGATGCGAGGCGTGGAATTTATGATCTCCCTCATGTACACACTTTTATTTTGTGCTGATAAAGTGCAGAATTGAACTAGAAGTGGTATGAGAATTTCAGCTTTGTTTTACCAAAATGCTTCTAATCTATTGCCCTTCAAGATAGTTTGTGTTAACAGCTGGTGCCATATAGGCATGCATTTATGTATATCGTTTTTTCCTTTTGTAGGTCTTGTGTGCATGAAATCTAGCAGTTCAGTTGTGGAGCTGGTGATGCTTCTGTGCTCTCAGGTGAGGTTTAGGTAACAATGTTATCTGAAACCGCTGTCTTTGAGCACAACGGAAATGACAGTTAAAATTTTACTTGAAATTTGGTTTTAAAGTTAAGGTTATATGTAATAGGTTAAAAGATTATGTGTGAGGCCTTTTGACAAAAAAAAAAAAAGGCATAATTGTGCCTGTTCAGTTGGAGAGAGAAGATACGAAGGGTTTTATGTTACCATACTATTGAACATTTACATAACCTTGAGTGGTGTGCCTAAGTAATTCTATGCTGTCATTTTTATAAGGCAAAATAGTATCAATAAAATATTAAGGTTATAGAAACAGATTGATTTCCGCATCTTGGCACACTGAATCCTCTGGGATGAATAGAATTTTTCCTTTTGTGTAGAGGTTATGAAATGAGTGATAAATACTTTTGAAACCCTGTCATTCTTAATTGATGTGACAAGTACAAGAATCTGAGAAAAGTTTAAGAAAGCAACCCTGCTTGTCAGCAGTTCGGAGCATTCTACATTCAAAAAGGCAAAGTGATTTTAGATATTTAAAAACCTGAGAATAATCTGTTCCTATGGTTAGAAAAGAGCCAGAGCCTAAGGAATTGTCTTAAAATTGTATATGCTATATTAATTTTATTTTCTTTTTGTATTTCTTGCTTTTTTGTAATTAAATGAAAGACTGTTTTTATTGAGCCTTTCTTTTGGTGCCTTAAAAATAATACCTTTCTGGTAGTAAATTCCCCTACTTACAACTTTAAAATAGCCTTTTTTAATGGGAATGGTATTGGTCTAGAGGTCAAGGGTTCTGACCCATTTCAAAACCTTTGACCTTCATTTACAACCCTTATGGTTTGCTTGCCTGACGAATAAGGATAATGCAAAATTAATGTTTCTTCACATCGATTTATTCATTTTAGTGCCTATATTGCCAAATTTATTTAGAGTGTGCTGATAGACATTTCATGAATACAAATGAAAGAATCATAGAAGGTGTGAAAAATCGATAGTCTGCATTGTCAATAAAGTGCAATAAGAACAATTACTCCTGGAGATTACACCTAATAGATTTTACAATGAACTAGTGAAGAGTAGTTGTGTTTTCTAGTGAACTTATTATTAGTGTATGTATCTAGAATTTTGTTCATCTAGTTTTCCATCTTCCTCAGGAAATATATTTTTACCTGGAAGGAATTTGAATTCCAGAAGTTCCATAAAGGAATATTAGAGACGGTTATTTTAGATATGGCATTTACATATGGAAGTGGGCATTGTTCATGACTTTTAGAATACAAATTTGCTGCTGATATAAATTAGAAAAGAAGTTTTACTGTTGATTCATTACTGTGTTAAACTAATCTGAGTATTAAATATGTCCCTGACAGTTTGGTATTACCATTTTAAACATTAGTTTTCAGTATCCATGCTGCTTGTATCAATAATTAGTGGTTGACCTTTCCTTCTTTTTTGGTAAGGTAATCTAATCTTTTTTAAAATCATGTTGTGCTCTGTACTGTGCGTCACTTGTTTGGTGTTGGGAAGTGGAAAGGATAAGAAGTAAATGACGTGCTCTAATGCATCTATTTGTCATATGTGTCACAATGCCACTTAATGCTAATTTAATCAAATTGAGGATATCGTGATTGCTTAGCAGTGCTAGTTGCAGAGACTGAGGTTGTTCTTTGTGAAATAGTAGAAATAAACCAATAAAGTCACAAAGACCTCAAAGTCTTTTTAAAGTTACATAGCAGCTGTAATTTTTGGCAGAATATGAAAAATGATGTGAGAAATGAATCTAAAATTAGCTCCAGATGTATACAGATTGTTCTGGGGTGATAATTACATTTTTCACTTTGAATTTTCCTAATTCAAAGAGGTCAGCATGGCAATCACAGAAGTGATTTATTTTGTTAAGAAGTGAACTGTCTTTTGCTACATGAAAGCTTGAGAGATATGAAATTGAATTTCAAGCCGACATTTTACAGATACTGGGAGGAGATGGAGTTGAGCTTGATTGATTTTTTTTTTCTTTTTCCCCCCTCTCTTTTTCTTTTTTCTTTTTTTCTTTTTGGTCCAAGAAAGGGTGGGAAGTGAAGTGATATCCTTTTGCTAAAATTTTAATTAATTTTTAAGAGGAGATGGAGAGGATGAAGTGCCAAAGATCAAAAGATCAGGTCAAAAACTAGTTTTTAATCACATAAATAATGTGGCATAGTTACAAAGTAAGTATCTGCAAATTTGATTTAAAACTTCACAAATTTGTCAGCCATCATTTTATGAAATTGAAAGATTGCTCTGATTAATATCTTTGGTGTTTTTTATGGTAACCTCTTTCTGAAAAATTGTTTTAAACGTTGTGTATGTGAGATAAGCACATGGATTGTTTTTCTAAAACATCTGAAAAATTTCGTATGTTTAAAACTGTGACTGTAATGTTTTTTTGCTTTCTTAGAAGTGCAAAATGGAGTAATAATTTCTCACAAGTATTTTTTTTTCTTAAAACTGAAAATAAAGCTCTTTCCTAGCTGAAGTGATTTAAAAAAAAAATCAGAAGGTGCCATTCTATGAAACTACTTGTGACGACTGGTTAATTTCTTGTCTTGTTTAAAGTTCATACATTTAGGTATACGGAAAAAGACCATTGCTTTTGTGTTTTAGTTTTATGTTTATATGGTGATCTATTGTTTTATGTTTAACACAAGGTAGAAAGAGAAACAGGTGGTTTGAGATACAGACAAAAAGCTTTGTCTAAGACAAAACCAGTTGTGTTTTTTTGATAGACATGCTACATTTTGAGACATGCCTCTGTGTGTATACTTACATTTATATAAATCTATCAAAACATAAAGAAATCCTTCATTTAATATTACTGCAAAGTGTTCCTGCTTATTTGACATTAATATCATTTTTGAAAGAATTGACGTTGCATTCAAGGCCACTTTATAAAAGCATTGTGTTGCTCATCCTAATTCAGTCTGACACACATTCCAATAACACTACCTCCCTTCTAGGGTTTAAAACTAAATTTATAGCTGAGCATTGTGAAGTGCATCATTTAAAAATGGTTTCAACCCAAAACATCTAATAAATAAATAATGTGTATGGCTACTCAGTAGCAGACTTTCCAGACTAGAAATCATTCCATCGGATACTCAACAGTCCACTATCGGAGAGTGCTGTCAGATAAATCTTATAGTAGCTGCATTCATGTCCTGTAAATCACATGTTATTGTCTGAGCCTTCTGCCAGGTCATCTATTCTTTTCCCATCTATCAGAAATGCATACAGTACTGTGAACCTAGAAGCACCATCTAGTCTGGCCTGGCATCCTGTTGGGATAATTAAACCAGCCGAAAGAGAGAAGTCCTATGTCTATTATCCCTTTTAAATGAGTGACGTCAGGATGTTAAACGTGCTCATATGCTATTGTGAGACAAGGCTTCTGTGGGGGGGAACCTGTGATATCACCCCTGAATAAAGCATTTTCATCGGAAGGGACCTCTCTATGCCTAAAACGCAAAGGAGCGTGTATGAATTGAGTGCATATAAAGCAAACACGCTGCTGTGCTTCCTTTCATTTGTCAGATGTTTTCTTGAAATACATGACTAAGTAGGAGAAACTGATCTTCCCTACTCTCTCGTGAAGGTATTAAAAACATTTATCTGTTGCTCACATACATGAAACATTTGTCCTATTATTGTAGTTCCAAGGTGAAAAGGTACAAAAAAAGGTAAAATAGGTTCCATAATTTTCCTTGATGCCTTTGAATTTACAGAATTTGCAGCACTTGAAAAATGCTTCTTTCTGTAATAAATCAACTGAATTGTCAGTGGAATATGTGTAAGAGAACTAATTAGGTGGTTCTTGTCAGGTCCAGCTTTGACTTAAGAGCTCTTTTCTAATGTATCTAAATTTTCTAGACCATAAAATAACCTTACACTAACTGACTCAAATACTGTTCAGCTCTTGTATAATTTTCTAAAATCGGTGGAATGCCTCCCAATGTTTTTAAAAGTTTGCAATTAAAAATTAATGAATACTACGGCAACTTTTATGACCCCTCCACTACCTGCATGTCCACCCTGCTTGCTGGTTCAAGGTATAAAAGCTTCTGGGTTCCGCCTTCCTCTGCCCCCTGTTGTTTCCAAGGGACTAAGGGCATGTTCCTCATAGCTGATGGTGTGTATAAAACCAAGACCAATGTTTTAATACATTTAATCTCGTTTATCTTCTAGAAATATTAATGTGATATATTGCAATATAACTACATAGCTGTAGCTCTTAGATTTATATTGAAACTTGATAAAGTGTGTCTTTCGTGGGGTGATAGAAGAGGGAAGCATAAACTCTGCTTCAGATTTTTTGGTTTTGGTTTTTTTTTTGTTTGTTTGTTTTTTGTTGTGTTTTTTTTGTGTGGCGTGATAGCATCTGCTCTTGTGGCCCAATGAAATACCACAGTTGAATATGTCGTGCGCCGTGCTGATAGCTTTTGGAATTATTTTTTTGAGAGAAAAGTGTGATCCAAGGCAGTGCATGTGCATCTTAAATACGACAGAGGCTGATTAGTAGTTTTAAAGCAGAAAAAATTACGCTATGAAAGTTGTTCTTACTGCCAGTGTAGGCAAACTTTACAGGTCTTGAGCTCTTTATTTTCTCTTGTCTATCTCAACTTACCAAACCAGCTATCACTGGTTAAGTGGTGAAATGTTTGCAAAAGGTTTTTCTTTAGCATATCTTTCTTTAGTGCGATCTTGCTTTCATATGCTACTAAATCACTTTGCTAACAGATTCTGTTGCTCATATACAAGACAATATTAATCTTTTGCATGAGCAGTATCGTAGTTGTGTCATATTTCTTACTCTGCTAAGGAATCTTAATTATTTAAACAATATCACCATGTGCCATGCAGTCATGCACCCATACAAATAATATGATAGCATATTTCCCTTAAGGAAAAGCAGTAGGGTGGTAGTTAAGATTTTGATTTTTCAGCAGATTTTTTCATACACCCATGCTTTCTCCCCCCTAGTACACGAACGTTTGTAAAATACAATAGGGTCTTGAGGCTTTTCTGGGTATCCTATGCTCAGAAAAAAAAGCTTTGCATCAATGATCCAAATTCCTTACCTCGGCATGTTCTAAAATGTGGTAAGCCTTTGGATTACTTGGAGATTTTGGTTGACGTAGATGATGTCTGGTTTTCAGTGTTTTGCTTGCAGAGAGAACGCATTATAACGATGTTGTGATGTGCACTGATTCCTAATTTACTTTTAAGTGCAATTTGATGTGATGGATAACTGTAGTGATTGCTATGAAGTTTTAATTGAATTGAGTATAGGTTATCTAAAGAGCTATGTAACTTTGATACCATGGCAGCTGAACTCAACAGAAGCACCAAAACTCTTAACAATATCCTGGTTTAGATATAAAGAGAATAAATGCTTTTTGAATATGGTTTTATGTGCCCCAAGTGTTAGATGATGATATTTTAACCAAGATAATATTTTCCCATCTAATTGCTTTGTGTTGTAACAGCTGAAAATAAATTTTAAAAGGATCTAATAATCCTTTAGATCCACGATCTAAAAAATATATATTGTGTTGGTGCAGAGGGTAGCTTTTGTAGGGATTTTGTAAGCTGCCAAATGGCTTTCCATTTTAATGCATGCTCTAATTTCCTTTTAAAAGCCATTTAGAAGATAGCAGGAGTTGGAAGTTTTTCTTGTTATACAGTGTGAACTTCTGCCAACAGGATCTTTGTTTTTACCAAAGATGAAGTAGCTGTATTTGAGTAAAAAAACCCACTTCAGAAATAGATTGCTTTTGTGATAAAATGGTTAGAAACATAACTTCATTAGGCAAATGAAAATTATTTAGATCTTAAGAAATAAAAATAGAATAAAGGACTTCCCAAATTCCAAATTGTTAAATTGAGGGAAAGACGTTGCATGAACATGCCCATAGGTGTTTGCCTTGTATTGCTGACTTTCTCTGCAATGTTATGAAGTATTCAGTGAATTTGAAGATTGAAAGAATATCCACAAGTCTAGTTTTCTGTAGAGATGAGGTGACTGTGGAAGGAACTGAGAGTATTCAAGATCACCTTACTCTGCACAGATTATTCAGATTCTGAGGCTGCCTCAGGTCTGCTTCATACCAAGCAGAGCTAGACATATTGGTAAAACTGTGGAAATGTAACGTTTGAAAACACGAAATTGCCAAGCATGTTAGTAATTGTCATGCAGGCAGTAGTAGGAACATTCTTAGTGCAAATTTTTAACAAATACCACATTGCCTTTGTAACTGGTATACAAAGTGGAAGACTCTCATCTTACTCGTCTTTATGATGCTATTGAATGAAAAGTAGTTGGCAAATGTCTATTGAGCTTTATGTACGGTGCTACTTCGGGGTATTTTCAGTGAAGCGATTTTACATTATAAACTATTTCCAAAACATCTTGTTATGCTTATCTGCAATGACTTAGTTTTACAGGATGGAGACTGTGGTTGAAGCTAGAGGGGAAGGTGGATCCCACAGTAGCCAGGGGCGTTCTATCAAAGTGCTCTCCTGGGACAGAAGAGAGTTAAATTTCAATTAATGTTTCTGGTAATAGTTGTTATTGTCACTGAGCAGAATAATCTGTCAGAGGAAAAATTTTGGCATATCCTCCTAAAGTAGCTACTAGTCCAGAAGCTGAAGGGCATTTGCCAGGCATGCGGAAGAGTCCAGTTTTGAAAAAAGCTAAGCTTTCTGAATCTGTAAAAGCAACACTGTGATTCATCTGTGGTGTCCTCAATTGCAGTTTCCTTCTTTGGTTGTGATGTATGAAGTTTGTTTCTGTGAGGTCTTGAGGATAAGGTTTAGTGCTTCTATGTTCTCCTGCATTGCAAGGCAGTTGATAGGAACACAGTGAGCTGCTTGGCTAGTGGTCAGTAGGATTAATGCTGGAGAAATTGAATGAAAGGCCAGGAAGATGTAGGAGGGCACAGGCTGTGGAATCCAGACTCCTTAAACACAGTCCTTTGGTGCTTGGATTTTAGACACTATTTTGTCAGTAAGTTTCCTTCTAACAAAACAGAAGGTTAAATGATCAAATCTTATTTCTAGATCACTTGGATTCTCCGTTACACTTGCTATATCTGCCTCTGTTTTACACATAGTGTAGCTTTCTTCCTTCCCGAGTGGGAGTTTTTCCTTCGTCTCGGAGGATATCATTTTGGGGGCTGAAAACATGTATGGACAACTTCCATGCTTGGTATGTGTCACTGAGCAGAGTACTTGGAATAATTACAAATGGATCATTTGTGCTGAGGATATTTTGCTGCTTGCTTCATTGAACTATGTTCAACTAGAATGTGATACATTCTAAGTGTTTGAAACAGGAGATCAGGTTAGTAAATAACAGTCTGAAGTACAATTCTGACAAGATTGAAATTAACGGAAACAACTGGGAAAACCTTTCCTTTGAAGAGGAATACGTTGAAATCACATTCAGTGTAGACTTCGTCTCTCCTGAACTAGATTATTGTAATATATTCTGTGTGAAACTCCAGGATAATGTAAAATTTATCTGTCGGAACTTCACTCCTACTTTGAATTCCTGTTGCTTTCTAAATTGTTTGAAACTTTAACTGCCTATAATTGCCTGCAGTATTTAGTCTGTTGAGTTCCGTGGAATTGCTTGGAGAGCACTCGTAACAAGTTTGCGTAGGAGTTTGATTTAAACTCTGTTATTCTTCATAATCACTACATTTCACACTTCTCAGATCCTGCTTTAGCTTGCTACGCTTAAGGTATGTTTGAACTCTGCCTTTTCTCTTAAGTATATTTGTTGGCTTCAGGAATAATGTGCTTTGTTTACTATTAGTATGGCCTACAGATAGGGACTTTAAAACATTTGTGTCCATCACTGGCTAAACTTAAAGTAAATAAATTTCGATAGAATATTGTTTCTTGCGTAAGTCTTTGGATGTATATTGACAGTTTGTTTTGTAGTAGAAATCAAAAAAGTTTATAACATAAACTTTGCTTTTGCCTTAAGTGTGACAATAGGTTGGAATGTATTGAGAATGATTTGTCAATACTGCATGAATAATTAGTGACCTTTTCTTGACTTAATGATGCAATAGGCACTTAATAGTTATATCCTGATAGGTAGTGGTCACATTAGTTAAAGGCTTTATCTCTCTATAACTTTCCTTAATTCTTAGTCTAGGAGAATATTTTAAAGGTTTACTCACTCCCCAGTTTGGAGATTAAATTTATGATGAGTGACTTTAAGATGAGAAAAACCTGTGATGTGCTACATTTAGTATGAGAAAAACAGATGAATACCTGGAGGTGTTCAAGGCCAGGCTGGATGGGGCTTTGAGCAACCTGATCTGGTGGAGGGTGTCCTTGTCCATGGAAGGGTGGTTGGAACTAGATGGTCTTTGAGGTCCCTTCCAACCCAAACCATTCAATGATTCTTTGATATGTTATACTTTAATTAAATTGGGTTGATGTTTCTGCATATTAGATACAAATTATCATCAAAGTAATAGAAATGGCTTCCTAACTAAAACTTGTTTTCTCTATGCCTACGTTTGACCCACTTGGAAATGCCCTCTGTAATTTGCAGCTGTTGCATTTTAAAGTGTTCAACAAAACCAGGCTATTATCAGCTGCAGCTGCAAACTGAGAAAAGTAGTGTGAAAGAACCAGTGTTTTTTTGTTTGTACTGCACAGCTGGAAAGTAATCGTGAGCTTTGTGGTTTTGAACAAAAATAAAAAAGTACATTTATATGTAAAGAAATTGGAATGGGTGCTATGTGTTAGACTACAAAGGTGTGTAGAGAGGTACAAGTGGATAGGTGTAGTAAAGCCATGATATTTTGTTGTGGACTGATGTGAAGCATTCTTACTTGGGACAATACACTTGGAGAAGTCAGTACGACTTGCAGAGTTTGGATAGAGGAATGGATAAAAGATAGGGTTAAAAACCCACAAAATTTTCTTAGAGATAGTTTGCCACACTCGAATGGAGAGAGATGAACTTTCCTAAGGTCATCTTACTAAAACATAATTGTTGCCTACAATAAAGTTCTAGAGGGAAAATGAGGTTTGAATTTTTTTTAATTTTTTTTTTTTTTAGAGTCTGTAGTGGTTGTTCTGTAGGCTTTGCAGATATTATAGGCTCTTACTAAGAAAAATTCTCTTATTAAATGAAAATTAACTTCAATTTTGTCAGGAATCCAGGACATGGTTGTTGTGAGTTTAATGGAAAACATGTCTGCTACAGCTAAAAATATTAGCCTTTAAAACTGTGTTGCTGAGACTTTGTATGATTAATGTATACATTTTTATGATTAGGGAGGAGAGTGGATTGTCTAACGTAAATGTGTATCTTGGGGGTGTAACAGGGGAACAGGACAGCTCCATTTCCATGAATGTACACTGCTGCAGATGTTCAAAACTAAGGGAACATAATTTAGCTACAGAAGCAAGACTTTTCCGAAGAAAAAAGGCATCCTGTTGCTTCACCAGCACACTAGGACTTAAAAAAACACCACCATTTAAGGTGAGTTTTGTGCAGTGAGAGCACACCCTGTGGCTTGGCAGTCTAGTCAGAAGGATGATACCATGCTGACTTTATAACTAGATCTTTGAACAATATTCTCATGGGTGGTAAATGCAAAACAAAGTAATATCAACTGGCACTTAATTCTGTGAGCTCCCTGCTGATGGGGCTCTGCACTGAAATGGAACTCTTCCTGACAGGAAGTCAGCCGCGAAGTGTGGAGACCTCTGAAAATAAAGTGTGCTTTAATTTGACACCCTGCTGTTTTACAGCTAGTCTGTTTAATTTGAGACTATGGAAGGAGGTTTAGTGGTGGGGAGGGGTATGAGATTATGGAAAGTTCAGTGAGCGGCAGCGCTTGTTGCTGACATTACACTAATTACAAATACATGAACATTTTTGTTCATGTTAATAACGTGTCTCTGTTTCCAAGCAAAACAGCTTAAGAAACTCATGATTTGGGGAGCAGTGCTGTTTACTCGAAGTTCTAGCAGGAGAAGCTTTGCATAGTGGTGCTATTCAGCTTATTGTTTAACCTTTACTCTTATTTATAATCATCTGTGCCTTTTTATGTATCTCTGCAACTGGGAGAACATCTGTCTCCTCAAAGATGTTGATGATGCACTAATCTTTCAATAAGTATTTCAAGATAACTTGTTTTAAGTGAAAAAACTTATAATTCAGACTATGCATTGATCAGTGTGTTATTGAGGTGCATGTCTGTTAGGTGTTCAATCCTACTTTCGTGTCAAATTTGTTTCAGAAGATTCAGCTTGGTTTTCCAGTATCCTCTGAATATTTATGAAGACATTTTTTTCTATTTCTACTTAAAACAGAAATGGTAATGGTTTTGGTTTTGGAAAATTGCTTAGTGAGTGCAGGGAAGGGTTTGCCATGAAAGGGGCAGAAAGTTGTTATTTATCATATTTATTGTAGCAACATATAGGGATGGATGCAAATAGAGCCCAGTGTTGCTGGGTGTCATTTAACAGTGGAATAACGGATACTCAGAATATTTTAGCCTAAATGGAGACAACAGATGCAGGATGAGGAAGGGAATGTAGTACGCAAGTGGAGTGTAATGAAAGACACATATGTTAGTTTTTCTGCCTCTTTTTTATTATTTGATTTGATTTACCTTCCTTTTCTGTGTATCTTTTCTTAAAAGATCTGCATTAGGCTAGCATTACCCGAGGAAATGATGAGGGACAGGTTTGGACATCCTGTCTTTTAAGTAAAAAGGTGGGGTTGGTTTATGTGCTTTGATTTCCTTCCCTCAAAAGTGCGATGATAGCAGGAATCTTGCTCGTTGTTTTCATGCATTCATTATGACAGTTTAAACTGAAGCTAAGATACATTTGGGGAAAGGGGAAATATAAAGGGGCTTTTAGTTCTAAAATAGTATTCACTGTGTATATAATTGAGTATTTTATTAGTTAAATTTAGTTAAAGCTTATCAGACATGAGCAGGAAGGTTGCTACTTTTAGGTGGTGGTGTTGATGAATGTTGCTATCAGTGGGATCAGTCCATCACTACCAGTGCAACTGTGCAGCAGTGAGTTTTCTTGTCCTTTTAATTGGTAGTCTACCTTGGAAGACATTTTCTTCCATGCAGTAGTTTTACAAAAATTCAAATTAAAATCACAGTTAAACAAAAAAGCACTGAAATCAAGAGGCAGTTGCCTTATACTGCTGCTATTCCTCAATCTGTTTTCCTTTCTCCATAAAAATGATACTGGCACTGCTACTTGATTATGTGGATCTCTTCCTTTTGTTCATCTTGCGTTGTCTCTTTTTCCTCACTTCTGTTTTTCTGACTCATCTCCTTTGACTTGTAGTTTCTTGCTTCCCATTGCTGCATATTTACAGAACTGCTTGGTACTTTGATTTCTCAAATAATTTTTAAGGTTTCTGTTCTTATTCTTCCTGAAGCGACTGCTTTTCATCTTGGCATTGAAAATAGCCAATGGTTAAAGAACCTGAAGAGGAAACTGGAGTGGAAAAGGTTTGCTGCTAGATGAACTCAAACCTGACCCCTAATTTCATTTCATGAGGAGTCATGGCAACAGTCTGCTAGTGGGAGAGAGAAAGGGAGAGGCTGCCCAGGCAAATTGCTTCCTCCATCAGAAACTGTGAGCCTGAATTCAGTGATCCACTCATTCAGTTTTTCCCCATTCTACAGTTTGTTGCTGTACTAGAACCATAGAGGAACTAGAGTTCAATGTAGACTTACCGGTTTCATCTTAATGTGATGTTCCTTCTAGTGGCAAACTTTTATAGCAATCTAATTCATGACTTGATGAATAAAAGGCATGTAATAAATGTTTTTCATGTACATGTTCATTCTTTTTTGAAACTAGGTTAAAAATATGAAGTTTGAGCTTTGTGTAGCTTTTATGCTGTGATAGTTACTACTGAAGGCATTTTATTGATGCAGATAGTGATATTTTCATAATTTTATATGAACTTTCTGATTGCAGACTGATATTTTTGTAATTTCATATGAACTACATATGAATGGTTTAGGTTTTATTACTAAAATCCTCTTTTACCGTAAGTTATGATAACTGCAACCTCTGTCGAGATTTTCTGGCTGCCCCTTTAAGTTGTTAAAGGTTGTATGTGCTATACTATTTTACGTAGTGTATCTTTCATAATACTGTATCTTTTAGGAGACATTTGCATAAAAGGCAGTCTGACAAGCTGGCGGTTTTTTATTTAGTATTTTACTGAACAGCGTGGTACTTAAGTATGCAAACTGCTCCAGCTCTATATGTGTATGATTTATTTTCAGAATCTATAAAAAGTTATTGTGACTTGAACTCAAAACTTTTAAGTATTGAAATTAAACTCCCATTATAAGGTAGTTTTAGGCATTTACCACTAACTACATAATACCAGTTTATAGGAAGCTCTGTTTACATGGAATATCCCAAATGGTTAAACAGCAGGGGAGTCTTCTGCTTTTAGTTAAAAAACTGCTGTTTCTGTATGGCTTATTTACTACTTCTTTAATTCTTAGTGTAGTGTGCTGTGGAACTGGGCATGCAAAAGTCAGCAGAGAGTTCTGTTTTCTGTGTCTAAGGTTATTACTTGCTGTACAATAATAAAGGCACTATTTTATTGGGTTAGTTGTAATTAACTTCAGCACTAGGCATTGATATAAATCATTCCTAATCTGTTTTCTTTAAATTTTTGTTCTTTTAAACTGGTTTAACATAGCTTCTTTCTGTCGTCCTTTTACCTAAGGACTAGGGTTGCAATTGTTTTTTTGAATTAGGCTATCGGAAGCTAATGTGCATGTTGATCCAAGAACTGATTAACGAACACAAATGAATTTCATATAACACTTAAAAGATATGTAATAAATACTGTATAATAAATATTCTATAGCAGTGATCTGTTATACCATTAGAATTCAATATGGTGTGGTCATGCTGTGCAGCTGGAAAAATATTTTGATACAAGAAACTTTGATTCCATTTCATAGTTAAAATAGTAAACAATTTGGTGGTTATGAATAAAAAAATTAGTGTTCCAACTCTTCCCCAGAGTATATTTTATGAAAGTAACTATTGTTATTATAAGCTTTGTTTCTGTCTTTTATCGGAGGAAAAATACCGAAACACTTTTGGTTTTCCTTTTTTTTTTTTTCTGCTCAGTTTTGGTGTTCGATCCCAGCTGGGCCATGTGCCTTTGGCCGATTTGTCCATACACTAGTGTACTGCAGCACTTTCAGTTGTTCCTTAAAGGCATACGTTTGAAACAAGAACGTTATATGTTCTTTTCAGTCTGTTTTTGAACACTGAACATGTTTCTTGAATTTCTTGGCTTTTTTCAGGGATAGATAGTCACACACATACACACACACTGCCCACCTTTATAGTTTGTTAGTTTGATATGAGTGTGTTCAGTATATTTTCCCACAACAGTGTGCTTGGTGTTAAACCTCCACTTGAGACGCTATCTCATCTAGTTGATTTTTATACAACTTTCTCCTAGAAGAGTCATTAAAATTTTTAATACAAAGACTTTAGTTGTGTACTGTCACTAGCTGATTTTTTGACAAAAAGCAATGTCTTTTTAATGGAATGCCAGCAATAAATACTTTTTTATTGTAACTGAGTGTGTTTGATAGTTTAAAAGTCTTATAAAAATAATTAGCTCTTTTATATAGTTCTAATGGCAGCCTTGCAAGTTTCCCCTGGAGCAGTCTCTAATGAACAGGCCTTGATTTTTCCAGTTGGGCTTTTATATTCCCTGAGGACTTGACTTCAGACCTTGAAGGGCAGCAGCTGCCATTTGTCTTAAGACTGGAGTTGCCAAACAGACAGACCATGTACTAATAGGGCACATTTGTACAGCCTGAGTCTGTGGAACCCTGATAGAGGCCTAATGATGATCATCTGTTGAGAGCTTGTAGCTGGCCAGGGTTAGAGTAACTTTTATCACCCTTATTGAAATCAAAACCTGTGTATTGATTAGTGAGAAAGCTTGACTTGTTACATAGTTGCCACGTTAAAGCTTTCATAGACAAGTCATTGTTTGGGGTGGAATTATATCCATTGTTTAAATTTCAGTAAATTCAAGCCTGTTTGGTAAGTTTCCCCCCTGACAAGATGTTCTGAATCTTTTCAATAGTAGTAAATATTTTTGCAAGCTCTCTCTTTTCTCAGTGTAAAGATTCAACATCAGCGGTGAAGAGAAGGGGTCATGAATATAATTATTGACATTCTTTTGTTCTCAATCAAATTCTGATAGTTCTTCCTATCTGAATAACTGAGTGACATTGTCTCCAAATGTGCTTATGTTAAAGTGTCACTTCATCACAAAATTTTTCTGTTTGGTACACTACTTGCATGTGCTAATTTTGATATTAAATTGCTACAGAGAATTTCTAGATATGATTTCCCATAATTCCATGTTGGTTTCAATTTTTTTCAATGGAGCTTTGTAGATTAAAATAATTTAAGCATCCCTCAACTCTTTAAAAGTAATGTAAGTTTGCAGATATTCTGCTTAACATACAGTCTTAACTTTTTTTTTTAATTATGAAGAACCCAGCTGAGATATAATCTACTTTTCACTATATGTTCTTTATTGCGGAGTTCATTCAAGCCTGTAGTGGATGTGGTGCTGAGAGAGTGCTGACACCAAGTGCAAACACTGCTGAAAAGTTCTTGATAGTTTACTTTAGGCACTTAAAGATTAGTATATCTCTCTATGAACAAGTTTTTAATGCAGATTTGACCTTTACTCTAGGATATAATATGTCTCTTAGTCATATGTTAACACATTTTTCCAGCCTGCTCCTTAGTGCTCCATTCATAGTTGTCAGTACCAAAGTCATCCTTCTCCTTTATTTCATAACCAAAATAAATTATTAAAACTCCACCAGCTTTATGGGAAGGATGGATTAGCAAAGAATTGCTCTTTTCTGCTTGCTTATGAGTGTGTATTTAAACTGTTAGATATAATTCTTAGGTGTGGAATATGTTAACCTTGTTAAAAGGATTTTTTAAGTTTCTGAGAAAAATGAATTATTAAGGAGTATGCATGTGTATGTATATATGAATGAAAGTAGTAGTACAGTTTTCAGTTGAAAACAGAGCACCTTTCATCTCGGAAATATTTTAAATATTCTGTCAAAGATCCGTGTTTAATTGTTTAGCTATCAGATTGGTCTCGCAAATGTTTTTATATAGCTTGAAGAATATATATTTTGGGTTAACTGTATGAAATATGATTATATTTCTTTTCTAGGAGTGTGCACGTGAGGAGGAATAAGTCCATTTGCTGCGTATAGGCAGACACTTCAAATCACAAATCAACAAAAATGCTTTTGAACAAAATTTTATTGGTAATTATTTGAGTGATTAGAGTTTAGCAATGGCTATATTGGGTTAGAAGAAGGCTCCACCTTGCTTATTGTCATATCTCCAACTATAGACACAGAGAGATACTCAAGAAGAATAAAATAGGACAAGTATGTATGAGACTCTTCTACTCTCCAACAATTTTCAGCTTGGGGTATTTTCTGAACTGGACTAGTTTCCATTTATCTAATCAGTATGAATATATTTTCTTTCTGTATACTTCTGCGGTCTCCTCTTGATCCCATTGAACTTTTAGTCACCACAACATCTTTTGGTGATAGATTCCACTGATCTGTAATGCACTGTGTAAAGAGCTACCTGCATTTCTTCATTTTGAACCTGGCTCTTACTAGCTGCTACTTGTAGAAAAGGCTTTTTGGAAGGCCTCTTTGGGTAAATAAGAAGCTCCTGAGGTATATCTGAACAAGGATATTCAGAATGAGTAGGGAGCCAACAAATGCAAGAAAATGACTGATCAATAGAGTTAATGCTGGAAAATTCAAGTTCAATGCAGAATTTTTAAAGAACTTCTCCACTTACATGATTAGAGACATACTTTATTTTTAAGAAAGGAAATACAAAGATCAAGTAGCATAAGAGACTCTTCAGTGCATTTGAAGACTGAGATAATTATATATGCATATGTAGCTGAAAGGAAATAAAGTGGGACATAGAATTTCTGAAGATTGTTTTTGTAGGACTAACCTCACTGTAGGTTATAGTCTAATGCGTGTTGTGGTCGTTGGCCAAAATATGTTTCCTAGACAAAGGAAATGTAGAAATTACATGAGTTTTATTGGAGCATTTGGTACTGTCATATGACTGATCATTAGTTAGAATTAATTAAAGAAAACGCTGTAAAATAGATTAAAAAACCCCAGCCTGACTCAAGTGGGACAACAGTAGGTCGTGATAGAAACCTTGAGGGAGATTATGAGTTTCTGAAAGGAGGGTTTAAGACAAGTGCTGTTTCACGTTTTCATTTAGTGATCTTTGTGCACTCAGTAAGAACGTGGTAATGAAGCTTTTTGATGATATAAAATCGGTGCTATAGAGGACGGGAATCTAATTTTTGTTCATGGCAGAGTTGTGCTGTAGCTGCAGGAAATGTAATATGCTATTCCATACAGAATTATAATTCAGATGAGGTTTAAAGCAACCAGCTGTAGGTGAACCTGGAAGGGTGGTTAGACTAGATGATCTCCAGAGGTCCTTTCTAACCCCTACGATTCTGTGATATAGTACCTGCATTTTATCTGGAATACTTCGGGAACTGTTTGCATATTCCATGAAGGAAGTAGGTGAGCTAGGAAATTTCCATATCAGACGTAGTATCTGTATAAAATGTGATTTCTTACTTGTCCCCTTGTATTGGTTGTTTTTCATTGTACCTATTTGCGATAGTGTTTAGTGCTTCTAAGTGTTTTTTCCTACTTCACTTTTGAGTGTACAGTGACCAAAAGCATTAAAAGTAGATTATGTCTCTTGGTTACTAAACATTTATAGCCATGGGAAATGATGGTCAATTAAGTACAGCTTAGAACAGGTATGAAATTATTGACTTTGTTCCTCTTCCCTTACAGTCTTTCCTTAGGAAAGTGCTGAAATGTGTTTTGTAGTTATTTAGTTGCATTAGTGGTTGAGTTTGAGGCTTTTAACGTGTTTTTTCCTTAATACCTTTGGGAGATGGATAACTAAGATGTTGATATAATAATGCAATATGCATACTGAGTGTAATTGTTTGAGAGAGAACATATACTGTGGGGAAATATTGAATGGATCATGAAAGATGATGACCATTAGTCTCTTCTTTCAGCTATTAAAATTAGCTTTAGGGTGTGTTCAGCTGTGATTTATGAAATTGTTTAGACTAACACCTTCTTTGATGGTGTCTGATGTAGAGAAGAATGCTGAAACGTATCATGATAAATGCACTTTCTTGTCACTTTTGGCAACCTCCATCTTCACCAATTAAATTTTCAAGTATTGTAGTGAGCTCTGTTAAAGAGCAACAGATGGACAGCGTCATAAATAGAAAAAAATAGTTTGCTTTTCTTGAGTTTTCACACATTTAAGCTAGCAGAGAATAGTTTCAGTTATCACTATATGAAGCTAAATATTTAGGACGAGGTATTACATCTTAAAAAAAAGTCTGATGATACTTAGTTGCTTACACTATTTTGTTTAGAATATTAGCAGCTAAAAGGCATTTTTTTCCCATAAGAATAAATGCTTCTTAAAGCTGTTTCAGACAGCTTACGGATGAACCTGAAGCCATGGAATGGTGGCCATAAGAAGGCAATAGGGGAGAACTGGGGTAAGGTCAGTGGGAAACATATCAGTAAGATACATGTAGCAATAAGGACCGATGATGCTGCTTCATGTAGCCTCAAAAAAACCCCAACCACCCTGAAACCCAAAAAACCCTGTATGTGATAATACATAAATGGAACTTAGCTAGTGCTTAGAGTGTTGCTTGCCTTTTAGGGTGTATGAGCAAGTTCTCTAAAAAAGAATGAAATACCTTTATAATTGATGATGAGTAATACATCACAAGTTCCAATTATTCTACTCTTAATTCTGACTACTTGAAAATTGTAATACATCGTTTTAACTTAAAAATGATAAAAGAATGTGTTGGGCCTGGAACATGTCAGGCCATGAGAGATCAGAGTTATAATCTCTCCCCTGCATTTGAAATCTGGAAATATTTTCTCTCTTTTTTTTTTTTTTT
>VWZZ01004726.1:406527-418089 GCA_013399095.1 Psophia crepitans
TGCAGGGAGAAGCAGCTATGTTTTACTTCCTTGTGTGTCCAAATGTCTCGTTTGTTAGACTCTTATTTCCTCCACTTGACTAGTTAGCAAACAACTCCTTTGCTCTGTGAAGGTTAAAACTCACTCCTGTCTCTTTGATTCATTAGCACACTTTAGTGTGAAACATCTCTTATGCTAGACCTTGTTTTCTGTATCAGTCAGTGCACTAACAAACGTACTCGAGCTTGAGACTAGGCATGACAGTTATTATCCCCTTTGGGGTGATAATGGGTTTGGCATGGCAGGGGTTGAGGGATCAGTCTCCTAAGCATGCTGCAGCAATTATTCTTTCCAATTTTCCATTGAAGAGACTTTTGGAAGATGCTTAATTTTAATTTTCTCAAGCATAGTTTTCTTGGTCATCAAAAGAATTAAGTGCTGTGTTTTATACATATATTTTTGTACATCTATATATGAATATTCAGGCAGCAGTTGCTTAAAAAAACTGTCACACGAAGTTTGGTTGAAAGATAACCATGTTAAATGAGAAGAATACATGTATAATTTCCTCTCCTTTGCCCTTTCAAATTCTTAACCAAACCAAACATCCCAAAACTTAAGGCTTCAGAATTATATTCAGGAGAAGCAGAACTAACGAAGTTTATTTTTCTGTAGCTCTTTCTCATTGCTAGATTCTCTGTTGTCTAATGCAAAATTCTCCTACCATATCAGAGGATTCTCTTCCTACATTGGATTTCCTATTATGACTTAGAATGAAGTTGAAAACAGCTTTTTTTTTTTTAAGGATGCTTGCACAAGAGTTTGTCCTCTGTTGGATATAAAACTTGTATAAAATTAGTATTTTTAAAAACACTAGCCTTCTATTAAAAAAAATTGTTGGAATTATCCAATGAATTCAAAAGTTACTGGGAGAAGGAGGAAGGGAGACAGCATTGCAAATCTAATATCCTTAGCAAGTAAAAATTCAACCAACCAACCAAAAAAAAAAGCCCCAGTCCTCCCCAGAAATAACCAGACATAACTGGCATTATTCTCGCAATAAATAACATCCAGTAAATAAAATCTGGAATGCTGTAATCATCTGTACATCTATACCATTTTTACTTTTTTTTTAGAATGAACTGTACTAAGAAAATTTCAACATATGTCACCTGCTGTTCCTTTTCTTAAATTGTATTTATTACTTCTGACTGGTCTTAGATGCAAATATTTTCTAATATTGAAATAGCTGGCAATCAAACTAGTTGGCCAATTACTAGCACACATCCCTAACGGAAAACAGGGGACAGATGTAGGCTGCCCCGTTCAATTGTCTTTCACTTGCAATAGTGTGGTCACTCTCAAGGAATGAATGTTAGCAAATGTGTTGCCATAGGAGCGACTACTGTGATGGAAAATAGTTACAAAAATACAGCTATTAATGAAAAAAATGGATTATAACTGACAGACTTATGCTTTGTGCATAATTGCCCAAAAACGGCTCCGGGAAAAAAAAAGGTAAATGTAGTCATGTCCAAACTAGAACTGATTACTGCCAGTCTGCTCCCCTTATTGCAGCCTCCTTGCCCTGAGAATTCTGATAACATAGAACCTGCACCTTTGTCTTGATTTGTAAGTGGGGAAAAAAAGGTGTTTTCCGCCTTTTCTTGCTTTTTGTTTTTAGCAACCCATTTTACTTAAGTGGCAGACTATTTTCTGAGTCTTTATATTATTGTTTTGGTTTCATAGCAGAAACAACTTTGTTAGTGTGTGACTTTGAACTACAGAAGTTCATTAGGCTTGACTTTAAACAACATTGTAATTGTGCTGAAAATTAGAAATTGTAGCCTGGATGTATTTCAGAGATGAATAAGTGACATGAGGTGGGGTTCTTGACACTACATGATTTTTTTTAATTTTTTTTTTTTATTTCACTGAGTTTTGTTTGATCATCTGTGTGTGGATTTAAATTGCATCATTTTTATGTAACTGGAAACATATGATCTATGCTGCAATTTCATGAGTAAGCAGAAGCTTTTTGGGGAGAACTATGTCTTAATGATTAAAAATTAGTTTAAACTTTTATTATTGGAGATGCTAGTAACTTTGGAGGGTGTATATGTGACAAAGGTAGGTTTTGCTTGTGAGGGTGTCATTAATTTGCTGGGTCTATGAAAAAGTGAAATCACAAAACACTTTTGAGTGCCTGGTAATTCTCACATGTTTTTTTAATGTAGAAAGTTTTTAGTAACATCTGGTTTTAAAAAATAATGCACGGCTAACAAGAAGGTATTTACATGGCATTCTGTGTGTATACATGTATTATCCTCTTGGTTTCTGATCTGTCATACCAGCATGCAGTCTCTCTCAGAACGTGAACACAATCTCAGATCAGTTTTCACCAGGCTCTGACATGTCCTAAGTAGCTATCCTAGATAGAAAAGATTGGATTGGTGTGTCCCCTCCTAGCAATCTTTTCGGAGTGCAGTTAAGTTTTATGCTATTGTATGTCCAAGTCAGCAGTTTGGTGAGTCTGCATTTTTTTTTATTTTTTTATTTCTCTCCCCTCTTTTAAGGGGGAAAATGTGTTCAAACTTCAGTCTTTAGGACCTTATGGACTTGTCTGTATTTTTTGATGATTAACTAGTGTATCTGTAAAGTATCTGTGTTCCACAAAGCAACTGTAAGACTTCCTTGCAGCAGTAATTCCAACACTTAGCATGTTGAGCAGTCAGATCCCACAAAAGACAGTGTGTGTCCATGTAGAACATTTCTCCTTTGGAAGTAAGAGAATCTCTGATATGCTAGGTTTATGAGGAGTGCAAGTAGGAAAGCTTACCTTTCTTGGCTGTGTCAGAGTTCTCTGTTGTGATAGCATCTGGAACATACATGATCTGTCCCTGTAGTACTCTGAGAGATTTATGCCTAAACGGCTGTTGGAAATCACATATGTAAAGCTTTTTTCCATATTTTGACTAAAAATTGATAATTTTTGGACATCAGTAATACTAACCCAGAGTTTATCCATCTCTCACTTTCTTTGCTTGTACATATTTTGCTGTTTCGTTTTTTCCCTCTTGTACTTTCTCCTTTTTGCTTGTTGTAAGGTGGAACTTGACTTTTTACTTGATCATCTAAGCATTCAGCAGACAGAAATCAGAGTAAAATTTCTTGCTTTGTCTCACAGTTTTCTCTTCCAGCATAACAATAAAAATCTATCTCATGTATTTGGCTGAAACTCCTTCTCTCAGTGGTTTAGCACTTCATTCCTGACCCAGCAAAGTATGCAAGTATATATTTAACTTCCAGCATGGGATCCGTCCCCATGCTTGTTTTTACTAGGCTGTTCATCTTTTCAAAGTTAATCACAAGGTTTTAAATATTTTCGTCCAGAAAGTGCATGCCTAGGCAAAGGAAGAAAAGTCTGTCTGAGACCTTGACTCTGGTGTGCACTGAAAGCAGAAAAGTAGGCCTGGTATCCAGTCTTTACCTCCGGAAGTATTATGTCAAACTTCTACAGAACATGGCCATCCATGCTACATCCACACTCTTCTTATATTAAAGATCAGGAAAAAAATCTAAATTCAATAGCTTGTCATAAATACAGCCAAACTAGAGGGGAATCCATCAGGGAAGGAGTGTAAATGACCACATTCAGCGGCATTTTGGTGTTTAGTAACACTGGGGGAAAAAAAAAAAAGTATATGGCAAGCATGGTCTGTGGCTCTGCATACAGAGATTACAAAGCATAGGCAAGAAGGAAGTTATTAGAGTTCAGTTGTTTTTTCAGCTTGGATGCACATACTTTGAAAAAGAAATTCAATTAACTTGTTTGTTTAGACAAAGAAATGAAAAACTGTGAAACAAGTATTTGTAAATTGATGTTTTGGATAGACTTTAACAGAAAAGGGACTAATGTCATCTAGTTGCTGGAATAAAAATCAATAAAGCAGGCAGGACATTTGTGGTTGGGTTTTTTGGTGAGTTTTTTGTTTTGATTTTTTTAATTGACACTAATTACCTTATACAACTTCTTTGCAAGTATATTGCAAGATTTTTGTGTAAAGTATCTTCAAAGCTTAAAAAAAAAAAAAGTTGTTGGGCCATCTTTCTGAAGGCTATGCTGTAGCTCAAACAGAGCGTACAGGCTTGATGGAGGAAAGTAAATTCTTTTGGGGAAAACATGCATGATCAATTCTGTGTAGGAGGCCAAAGCAGGGCCATTATGATCCGTTAAACCCATGAAGTGTACTTACTGTCTCAGTGAGGAAAACCAGATTTCTCTAAACTTTTTTTCTTTAGAAGAAAGCATTTGTCTGTTAATGTTACCTGATTTAGTTAATACAGTTTGTAGCTACTCACATATGTACAAAATGTGTCGTATGTAGTTTGGAGTTGAACTAATACTTTTGCAAGAGGCAGGTTCTTGTCCTTGCCTCAGCAGTCATCTCCTCAGCTGGAAACAGTTGTTTCTATTACAAGCAGCGAGCTACACTTAACAAATTTCTGTTCAACTTCTTTTTTTTTTTTTTTTTTTTTTCCTCCAAGGGGAAAAGAGGCAGCTGCCAAGGTTCCTGAAATTAGTACTTAAAAGTAGATGACTAAAACTTCCTTTTAGGCATAGAAGCAGAGGTGTGTTCATTTAGAGGTGCTGAGAGCTTGTATTTACCTTTGATTTTTAATGATGACTATAGACTACTCTGTTATATCATGCCATCATTGCATTTATGTATAGATACACATGTAGTTTGCTAAGCTCCACACTTAGAGGTAAATTCAAAATAGAAATCTGAGTGGCATGCTATGTATGTGGATACTGTTCTCCTAAAGAAAATCCAAACTGGCCTAGATAATGATACAGCCTGAATTGCTTATTAGAGGAAAGTTAATCTAAGCATATGCAGTGTTTGAAAAAGGTGACTGAAAAGAAAGATGAAAATGTTAAGTTCTTGAACATAAATAATGAATACAGCTGTCATATAGTATAAACCAGTAAATTATTTCATATAGGCTTCATTTATATTAGTAAATAATTTATCCTCACCTCCTGAAGATCTTTAGTTGCTGAATTTAGCAATTTGCAAGAAGGCAAGTAATTGCATAGTAATTGATATGCAATAATATGACACTTTTATCTTTTTCTGAAAAAATTGAAATTACCATAGATGCTTATGGTAAGCTTGGACAAGTGCTTTGCTGTTAGCCATATGAATTTTTGGTTGCCAAAATGACAAATTCAGCTAGGATTTATCTGCAAAATAGTACTCAAGTTTTATCTAGCTGTATGGAATATCAGAGAGAAAATGAGGACAGTGTGTGGGATTAGTAAGGAGAGGTAGGAGTGACAAAAATGACAACTGATCCGTAGGAGACCAAGCTCTTTCTGATACTGAAAAGCTATTTGTATTTACTGAGTACACTTCTAGTTTGTTTTGAGAATGTTGTTCCTATGCAAGGGAATGTAGTTCTTTGCTTTGTTTGGAACACGTCCATCATCTCTGTAAATGCATGGTAAGTGCAAGTGTACAGTCAGTTATATACTGGGCTACTTACTGGTTACATTTAGTAGATAAAAAGGAAAATCCATGTTGTAAGTTGTTAAAAACAATTATTATATAGGGTGCTTTCTTGAAAAGATGAAAAAAGGAGGGACTTCTAGATGATAACTAGTGTTAGATTAAAAGTGGACCTTTTAGAAGATAACTAGTATTTTTCAAAGGCCAGTCAGGTTAGCAGAAGTTATTGGTATTGACAAACTCAATGAAAATAATGGGGTGCCATCCAGCAGTGTTAAATGTAAATTGTAACACATCAGTATTTATGACCCCCTCTTTTTTAGACATTTCTTATTTCAATAAAAAAAAGTTCATTTAAATGCTTAAGTGACAGATTTGAATGTACTACTGGGGATCTTGGAGGAAGAGAGGAGTCAAATGCTTGGAACCTACCCAGACTATGAAATCAGTTACGCAAAGTTTCTTCTTGCTGGTTTATTAGTAGGGATTTATTTTTAGCTGAACATTGTTGTAAGTTATTAGAGAGGTTTGGGGGCTCTTTTCTCAGTGCATGAGCAGTGCCTTCTTAACTAGTGTGTTTTCCTGATTTTTTTTGAAGCTATGAACAGTTACGAAATCGAAGTTACATTATGGCAGCAATGTTGGTTCTGCAAGTTTTTGAAAGTAAAAGTTTGTCACTGATACATGCAAGTAAATTGGCAAAAATGTGTTTGTTCATCAACAGCTATTTCCATTCTAAAGAGGACTAAAAATAGAAAAAATGAAAAATGTAATGTGTTTCTAAAACAGTGACTTCTGTACAGGCATCCTCAAACAGAAAGTGAAGTCATGCTTCAGATAATGAATTATGCGTATTTCTTTTTTTTCAAGACTTCATCCATGATGAAGACAGTAATCCACTGACTTCACTGGTCCATGATGCCATGGCCTTATGTAGCTGTTGTGCTGCAGTTTTCCTAGCCATGTAGGGAGAGAGGGCAGTGACCAGCGAGCTTCAGGTGGTGTTCTGCCTCTGGATTTCTTCTCAGTGGAGTAGGCTTGTGACCTGCAAGCCTGCTGCAAGTGTGGCATTGTGAATAGCATAGGGAGAGAGACAGCAAAGCATTGATGATCATACTATCAAGTATAGAGACAGATGGAGCCTTAGTTCAGATAAACAAGTTCTAGGGGATAAAATTAACATCGTATGCATTAGAAGGCATCCTGCATAATATATCCTATGGTTGTAAAGAAAGGCTCTCGGTAGACTCTGAACTTGTTGAAATGTACTTTAGCTTACATGTACAAGGCAAACAAGTGATTTTATATTCTGCTATTCTGTTCTACATTAACAACTGAAAACCTTAAAAAAAAAAACCCAAACCCCAAACTTTAATAACAGATATTTTGAAAAAGTACCCAGTAGAGCATATAATGGATTTAGCTGGTGTATCTTTGAGTGATCCTACGGCAGTGTGCACCTTCTAAAACAGTGTAGCTCCTGTATAGTCAATTTTAACTTTATGAATCCCAGTGTAACTAATTAAAAAGGAAATGGTTTTAGTAACAGTATGTGAACTCACAGAATAATTGGGTTGTAATTCAATCTGTCAGCTCTGCTGCCATTCATAAACTCAGGGTTTATGAAGGCCTCAGAAATCTCAGATTGAATTACAGCTCTATTCTGTACATAACCTGGAACAATGTATATCTTAGCATTTTGTTTGTGAGACTGAGGATGTTTTATAATCCTGAAAATATTACTTAAATGTATACTTACCATAAAATTCCAAATTTACATTTGGAGAAAAAACTATACTGCAGTGCAATTCCCAATTTTTTTTAGACTTCACATCAGTTACATTAGAGCTTTCACTGTGAATGTTCATATGCATAAACTGCTTACTTTTCTTGTGTTGTATGTGAAAGATTTTCTTACCTACCTATATTTCAGGTAAAACAAGTGACTGTCTAGAATGTTTACGTTGTTTAATATTTATTTTGGTTTTCTATTTGAAATACAGGTTTGCTAGTTGCCAAAAAATTACCCTTCAACCTTATTTATACCATTTCATTAACACAATACAGTCAGTTATGGAACAGAGCTCAAAATATTTGTATATATGCTGTATTTACAATTTTTTGTTTTAGGACTTCATTTTCTCAAGGCAGTTCTTAATTATTCTTTGTCCTCAGATTGCTGAGTCAAACCATGAAAGACCATTTGGTAAGAGTGGCTAATGAAGCAGAATTTATCTTGAGCAGACAGAGAGCAGAGGATATTAACCGCCATGCTGAATTTGAGGTAAGAAATGAAATCTTAACCACCAAACAACCAAACACACACAAGAAACCCAAACACCAAAACCTAACAAGCCAACCATGTTTGAGGATTCCAGTGTATGACAGGGATTTTCAGGCACAGGAGGTTCCATCCTGAAAAGTGCTTTGCACTGGGTGTTTTGATAGTTTGCCACTAACTTTGATGGAGAAACAGACTGTACAGAGCAGCGCAGGACTTGCCAGAATCTGCAAACCATAGTTTGGACGGGAAGGGTTTTTATTGTACCAATGTTGCACTCCATGAAGCAAATATCACTATATGTGTTAAAACTTCTTAGCGTCACAGTCAAGATGTAACTGGAAAAAAGCACCTTACTGAAGATAAATGATAACAGCCTGTTAAGTGCAAAATGAGAAACTACTGTCATTTGCTATTTCACTTAACCCATTTCTAAAACAATTTTCCTTATGTTTTACATCCCTCAGCGTGGTTTTGTTATATTTTTGTATTTTCATCCCACTTAAAGAATTCTAAAGTAAAGTAACGGTCTTTGTTTTTATAGACTTGTAATAAAAATGCAAGGCTTTTTACTGAATCACTTTAGTCATACCTCCAATTTGGGATCTCAGTTACATCACGTATCTCCTTTGTGTTTTAATTATTGGGTTGTTTAAAAGAAAATGAAGCTAAATCTCACTAAATTCACTGATATTCTGCTTCAAGAGTACTTAGTCTTTCTTCTGACATGTGATACTACTTGTGGTTTTGTTTTTAAAATGAAGCATTAAGAGATTGAAGGCACATTTGTGCTTAACGTGTTTCTAAACTGTTTTTCTCTTAAATCTTTACTTGAAAAAATACTCCCCAAAGATGAAAGCATATTTGTCTTAGACAGTGCTTATGTTCCAAAGGTCATCTGTGTTGGCCTCAGGATTCAAGCTGTGCGTTGTTTAATAACATATCTGCACTTCATCTAGAGCTAGTTACCCCCTCCTGCAAACAGAGATGTTGTAAGATACCTACAGTACCATTTTGCAGTGGTGAAATAGCAGGCATGTTTCATTTATTACATCAAGGGTTTGGCGACAGTCCTGCGGAGATAAAAAGTGCATCTTTTTACTTCATTGCCTGATAATCATTGGAATGGAACATGCTTGACATCTTTTGCTCTGGATTTATGCAGAAGCTCCATGCATGACATGGCATTATTGATTAGATGAACAGCCCGCTTTTTTTCTTCAGAGGTGTGTGTGTATGTGGGAAATCTGTGTGAGGTAAAGGGTTCTGTCATGTAAAAACAAGCTATCGATGAATAGAGTTGCTCAGTGACAACTTCACTATTAGCCTTGTTTCGGTCTCAAGACACCTTTTATGATGTCTGTAAGAAATTTACACTGAGCATCAACTTACATTTTTAGTACAGCTCTGAGTTTTGCTGTGATGAGTCTTTAGGATAAGAGTTGGCTGATACTTTTTTAAGCTGATGCTATTTTGAATCTTTGCTATCTCAGTATGATGACTCAAGGGGTTTAACTCACCAGGTTGAACTTAAACTAGTGTGCTGAAATGGCAGCAGTCTGTTTATCAAGTTTAGTTTTGTTACTGTGTTGATAAACTTAGATCTAGCATCACTTCTACAGGTGTGCAAATTGAGGATGAACAAGTGTTGGATTCTACCAAATGCTTAACTGACAAATCTGGTGTCTCATGAAGTTAGCGTTACTGATGTCTGTGGCAGACTTGAGTCAGCATCATTTCTTTCGTGGAAGGGGGAACCCTTAATGACATCCTTTTGAATCTGCAGGTATCACATGAAGAATCAGAAATTCCCATGTACCATGTTCCGTTCATCCATGTTATGGTCTGGTTTTCACAGGTTCTGTCAAGCGTGCTTGACTTGTTTTAGCACAATGGTACTTGTTAGCCATGGTGTTCTTCATGGCCTTTTAAAGTGGTGCTCCAGGCTACAGAAACGTTGCCATTCTTTGTTGTGCCCAGAAATGAGTCTGTCACTTGTCCGTACTGGAGCCATTCCATCACTTAAGGGGAATAGATCTGTGCTGTGTTAGGCTGGTGACATGCTGTATATTGCAATTGGTGGGTATGAATGGGTGTCGATGTTGATGCCTGTGTTTTGGTCCTAACACTCATGTCATGACACACTTGTAGGTATGTGACAGGAAGGACTTGTAAAACAGAGAAATAGGACTTTCAAAATAATTGATACAGCCTTTGTTCTGGTTCATTTCTCCAACTTCAGGACCTGTAAGGAAGCAGAGTAGCAGATGAGCTCTAAGCTAAGCATTGTTTTGGCTATCCTGACTGGTATGGTTTGGTCACCTGCATGCACCTGTTTCCTTCATTTGCTGCTTCATCTTTCATCTGTTCTTGAGAAGTGAGTTGAAATGAAGACGGTGTTCTTCCAGTCATGAGAGAGACTCTGCTTGATCTGTCCACTGAATGCGATTTCCCATCTGCCATGGTGTATGTCTGGAAAAGAACAATTGTACAAGGAAACGAATAGGCTATACATTTATAAATTCTATCCTATCGTATAGAGATCTGCAGCTCAGAGACTTCCCTAACCAGAGGTCATATCTGTAATAAATAGTGTTGTGATTTTTCTGCTGAGAATTTTTCCAATTGCTTTTAAAATTTGATAGAAATATTTTGCACCATTAGTGTCCTAAGATGAGGAATTTTTCTGCCGTGACAGTTGAAAAAAGTGAGCCGATCCTGTGTATAGCAAAAAGGTTAAACAATGTTTTGGAAAATAGTGTGATCCTGTAACATTTAGCCCTGAACAGTGGTATATACAGATATGGTTTTGATCACATTTAAAAGCATTTTGTGATGTGGCAATTACTAGTTACCAAGCTGCAATTAAAAAAAAATGCGGTTGGAATGAGCATGTGTGGTTCAGATCAGCAGCAACTTTTGCCACCTGAGCTATGGGGAGAAAGGAGATGAGGTTGGTTGAGTGAGGGATAAAGAACCAGAGACGGATGAGAAAGGCGGCAAGAACTGTTACACATTTTTCATCTTTTTTAGAGTTGCATTTCTGGGTTTCAGATCACATATGAAATATTCCACGCTAATGTTGGGTCAGCAACAATCTAACCTCCGAATTTCTTTTTTAAAGATCTGTATTTACTACTACCTTGTTTTAATATTCTCATTAATAAACAGAATAAACCCCCCACAATTCAGGTCGAAACAGTTAGGGAACTGCTGCTCCCCCTGGACTGCCATAAGTCCATGGAGCCGGATGGGATCCACCTGAGGGTGCTGAGGGAGCTGGTGGATGTGATTGCCGAGCTGCTCTCCATCATCTACCGGTAGTCATGGTCAGCTGGAGAAGTCCTAGATGACTGGAGGCTTGCCAATGTGACACCCATCCATAAGAAGGGTTGTAAGGAGGGTCTGGGGAACTACAGGCCTGTTAGCCTGACCTCGGTGCTAGGGAAGGTGATGGAGCAAGTCATCTTGAGGACAATCACGTGCCATGTCTGTGACAACCAGGGGATCAGGCCCAGCCAGCATGGGTTCATGAAAGGCAAGTCCTGCCTGACCAACTTCATCTCCTTCTGTGACCAGGTGACCCACCTAGTGGATGAGGGTAAGGCTGTTGAAGTAGTCTACCTGGACTTTAGCAAAGCCTTTGACACAGTCTCCCATAGCATTCTCCTGGAGAAGCTGGCGGCCCACGGCCTGGACAGGTCCACTCTTCGCTGAGTTGAAAACTGGCTGGATGGCCGGGCCTAGAGTGATGGTGAATGGAGTGAAATCCAACTGGCAACCGGT
>VWZZ01004726.1:418484-440984 GCA_013399095.1 Psophia crepitans
TGTCCAGAGAAGGGCAACGAAGCTGGTGAAGGGTCTGGAGCACAGGTTTTATGAGGAGCGGCTGAAGGAACTGGGCTTGTTTGGTCTGGAGAAGAGGAGGCTCAGGGGAGACCTGATTGCCCTCTGCAACTCCCTGAAAGGGAGTTGTGGCGAGCTGGGTGTCGGCCTCTTCTCGCAGATAACTAGTGACAGGACAAGGGGGAACGGCTGCAAGTTGCGCCAGGGGAGGTTCAGGTTGGAGATGAGGAGAAATTTCTTCTCTGAAAGGGTGGTCAGGCATTGGAACAGGTTGCCCAGGGAGGTGGTGGAGTCACCATCCCTGGGTGTGTTTAAAGAAAGGTTGGATTTGGTACTTAAGGACAAGGTTTAGTGGGTAATAGGTGGTGGAGGGGGACGACGGTAGGACTAGATGATCCTTGAGGTCTCTTCCAACCTTTACGATTCTATGATTTCTAAAAATCATGACAAAGATGAGCCTTGCAATATGTGTGTCAGATTTTGGACAGGTTTGCACCATGATGATAGAGCGATCTACTCTTATAAAATTTTCTTTCTTTCTGTCTTTCTTTTTAAAATAGAAGGCAAAATATCCTATCATCATTTAAAACTAAAGTCTGGTGTGTGGGGGCACAAAGAGGCATAAGAAACCAGTGGGAAATTTAGACAACCTTCATAATGAAGTTCTGTAGTTATATATTAGGATGGTTACTGTAAGACAAAGGAAAAACCTAGCAAAACAGGCCACACTGGGAAAGGCTCTGCTGTGCTGAACAATTGCACTTTAGAAATGTGATCTAGAAAGTATTTGTCATGTGACATTTTAAAAGTCATACAGGGTCCAGAGGGGAGGATACCACTCCTATTTGGTTCTTCATTCATTGCAAGTACAGGACAAATGTTTTCCTTCCAGAAACAGATCGAGAAGTGTCCACCTATCAATTCTTTCACAGCCAGGAGGACTCAGAGAAGCAGCAGCAAATCTGGTACATCTTTGCTTTGCGGCGTAAGGTCTGACTGGGCCTTTCTTTGTGATGTCCCCATGTGATGGGACCCTGTGTTGGTCACAACACTGAGAGGAAAGTGTCTCTACCCTTTCCATAAAGTAGAATGAAAGCACATGAAGAGTCTTTAAAGCAAGGGTGGGGTTTTTTTAACATACTATTCCGGTTTGTGCTCTAACTTTGGGTATGCAGGAAACTCTGAGTGCCTGGGTGAGATACATTTAAATTAGAAAGATTTGAAAAGAAATCTCTGCTCTCCTCACTAAGTATTCTCAAGGCAATTCTCTGTCTTTCAGAAACTTGAAATAAAGTGTCTTGAACAGCAGCAAAATCTGCACATCCACTTCTTCTGTGTCTGGTGGCAAGAAGGGCATCTGTCACCTTGGCTTGGCTTTTTTTCTGTTTCTTCCTTTTTGTCAGGAGCCTCTGTCTCCAGTTGCATTGCAGATCTCTCCTTTACCTCTGCAGTCCTGCTTCTTCAAACTGGAAATGCTCAGCTTCCCTCACAGAAGAGGCAATCTCCCACCCTCTCTAGAGGGCTCTAATTTACAGCTCAGCAGACTGGACAAAGACAAAGTCTTCCTCTTTGATGCCGGGCCACTCCTTTTTTAATAGGAGATAATATGAATAACAAAACAAATTATGAGCAGACCAGTTATGCTGTCTGGTATTCCAAGCTGGTATTGTAAAAAAGAAAAAAAATTTGCTTTGGAGGTGAAGGAGTGGTTGTGAGCGGTTTTTCTATGGCTGAATACAAAAGTCAACCTGTTTGTTTCTTTTTTGTTTTTCTGATTCTTTCTTCATTGATGCTTTCACTGCTACCTCTATAAGTAGTTACATCTATGGTTGTAGACATATGGGGAGGTCACAGGGAGACCCATAGTTAGGCATTTTACAATGTGATTAAGCATCCAAGAAGCCTGATGAAGCAATATTTGACTAATTTCTCTAGTGAGGTGATAGCGAAGCATGCTTTTTTATGGTGAATGTGGAAATGTGAGCATTCCTAACATAACTTACAACCCTTATAACCTTAAATTTTGCTCAGTCTCCCTGGGATTTATATGCACAGGTCTCTTAGGCATTTTTCAAAACCTCACCCTGAGTGTTTGGTAAAGCTGAAAATCCTGAAGAGGAACCTCTTTATGCCTGAATTCCAACAACCAGTTTCATGCTACCACCTAGACTGCTTTCTAGAAATGACCTTGAAAAATGTGGTGATTCGCACTGTGTCTTAGATTATGTGTGCAGACTGCTGCGGAGTCGGGCCTGCGAGAATAATTGGATTTGGTGCGAGGAGGGGGAGGGAATTTTGCACTCTAATTGACTTTATTTTATAATTTATGACAGGAGTGCCCATTGCCTTGGATATGCATCCTGTCTCATATAAATCTCTTCATGTATTTGTATGTGAATATGCATATTTATAGAATTTTAAATATGTAAACCTGCAAGTGTTTTAGGCCTGATCTCTTCAAGCATCACAGTGTTTCATCTTTCTAGTGAAGGCTGGTTTCTTGGTATCAGATGGATTTTGACCAAAATCTGCGATATCATATCTCAATGCCTGTGTAAAGTATTTTTGATGGATATTTTTCCAGCATCATAGAGTTGGGGTTTTTTTGCCTGGAAGATGCCATGAAAGAACAGGAAAATGAGGGGAAAAAAGGTACTATATGGAGCCATTCATAATGTTGCACATCATGTGTGTGTGCAGAGGAGCAATGGACAGTGCAATACAGTAATTTTCAGAAAACTTTTTAGAATGGATGGGCAAGGATTCTTTATGCTGAGTCTGTGAGGAAAACAGACACTGGTAATTTTTTCAGTAAAAGGTAACTGCTGCTGTAATTTACAAACTACCCTTCCTCCTCCCAAAGTGTTGTCTTTTTTTTTTTTTTTTTAAGATTATGTGGTATCATTCCCTTGAATTTTTGGTCTTATTTTTTCAAATTCTAATCATCCATAGAAATGTAAAGTGCTGGCATTCTTGTTATTGGCCGTTACTGTTGATTAACTGAGAATTTCATATGACTTTCCCTTTGTATTTGTTATAAATCATGCTAGGCAGCTAACTTCTCTGCATGATTTCTCTTCAATAATTAAATCTAGCACTTCCAGCTGCTATAAAATTTGTTGCTCTTTTCTGTTCAGTTATGGTTTTTCATGCGGAAGACTTGGACTTCCTCACAGTTTTAATTCTTATTCAGTATCAATTTATAGGTCGTGTGTAATAAACTGAATGTTTTACGTCATGGCTCATGCTGAGAAACGAATCTTAATGTTGATACAAGCATTGCCTTGACAGAGATAAGATGCAAGGCTAGGCAAGCGTTCAAATAGTGACCTGAATGTAGCTATTTGCTTTTCCTTTCCTTGGCAGAAAACAGAATCCAGTGGTTCCACTGACTGATAATCTTGTGTATTCTGCACCTTTTCCCCTTTGGTGTACTAAGCATTAAATGATAGAAGATGTTATTTGTATCAGAGAAGTAACTAAAAAGGACTGCAGATCAATTGTGGCAGAATACCCATAAGTCAGAATGTTTGAGAGCCCTTAAAAGAATTATGAAAAGGTGTTTGGTGTCTGTAGTCTCTGTAGATGATTGTTACTTCTATAAGTAACAAAAAGTTTCTGTGGGAAAGGAAGTTTTAATCCCTGACTTAGGTCACTGTTCTCCATATAATTTTCCAGTACTTTTAATAAAAACTCGTGCATCAAATAATCTTTGTGGCTCTTACAACATCCTTTTATATGAAGTGTTATTCAACACACTTAATGGCAATGACCTTATTTATTAGCATAAAAGATTTTTGAATGCTTTCAATGGATGTTCTGTCTAGTAGTGTGGGTTATCAGCAATGATTCTTCACAGAACATACGAAGATAATGGATAGTGCAAGTTGTAGGCATCCTCTAGTAATGTAACCAAAAGTTATAGTCCATAAGATTGCAAAAATGTAATGTGACAATGCAAAGGGAGTTAGATGCACCCTCACAGAAAACTAAGTCTTTACACATTTTGTTCTGAATGGGCTTAAGACTCTAAAATTTATATTTGTAAACAAATGCAGCCCTTTGCGTTGGGCAGGTTAGGCATTATAGCACCATCTGTCGGTAGAAGGAACAAAAACTTTGACTTTTATTTCTAAGTTTTTTTTTTTTTTTGAGATATTACAAACTCTTGGACAGAGTGCTGAGTATGGAAGAATAATTTTCTTTCCATTGGAGGATTAACCAGTTTTGTTCTGCTGCAATATGTTGAGAAGTCCCAAACTGGAAAACTAAATTTCTCATATTCTTGATGTGGCAATTTTTAGGATTCATGAGCCAAAGGATAGTGAAATGAGAAGTTGAGTTTCTGTTTGAGCATTATAATGCTTTCCCTGTGCTCTGGGATGTGTTTGGATAAAGTATTGCCTGACTATGAAAGGAGGAGTGAAAAATTGTGGTTTCTCTTTCACTGTGCTTTGATAAGCAATGGGAGGAAAAGGAATGAAACCTTGCACTGGAATGCTGAGAGCTTTTTTGTTACACCTCAATTTTAAATCAAAATAAATTACAGAAATATGGCTAAAAGCTATCAAATATATAATAATATTGTTTCTGAAGCAGCATGAAAGAAAATTCAGTTTAGAACTACAGTCTCTTATAGACTTCTCTGATGAAACAAGAAGTGATGTTATCTTCGTTACCAGAATATAAGTATCAATGTATGATTGGATTTTTCAAATCATACTGAATACAGAAATGAAATTGATTCCTAACCATATTTATTTCATATTAAAAAAAATCTATTCTTGTTTTTTCTGATGCTGATGATGTTTATTGCTTTATAATTAATACTTAGTGTTTAGCAGTATCTTGTCGAGTCTCTTCCACGTTTTATAATCTATGCTATGTTGCATTTATATGCTAAGTGTCATTTGAAAAAAAAGTATCCAGGAGTGTCATGAAGATATGAATCTCTTCTGCATAGTTTTTTACTATATTAGCTGTATGAGATTTTAACATTTTTAGTCTTTTTTTTCCTCTCCTTTTACATAGTTAACACTTATTTTTCACTTCCTGTGAATGATAAACTTTCCTTTGTTTTAAAGACATTTTACCCCTTCTTCTAAGTACTGTTACAGCTGATTATTTTCACTACAGATTATCAACAAGCTTAATTAATCTACTCTGCATGGCTCTGGAAGTCTTAGCAAAACATGTTCTGGAATTCTTATTATTTTAGCATTTGTAGACCCTGGAAACCTAAAAAAAAAACCCACCCAACCTCTGCTGGAAGGAGCTAAAGACTCAATTTGCCCTGCTACGTTAATGGTTGTATTGAAACAGCATAGACATGAAGAAAATGGAGTAATCAGAAGAAGGGAGAGCAGCATTGTATGCTTCTGCTGTGATCTGTCTTCTGCTGGAGTGGGAACAGACATTCTATTTTGAACTTACCTGTTGTTGTGACAGTGCATCTTAACTTTTTTTTTTGTGAAATCCGTAATTGTAAGGCTGACAGGGTTGTTTGCTTTTTTTTTTAATTCGGTTTGTTTTTAAATTATTTAGCTCGCTAGCTATCTAAATACCACACAAAATCCAGAGTAACACTTAGTGCATGCTTACAAGATTTGTCAACATAAATAAGGTAATGTCTAAACAGCGCTTTGTTGGGATTGGTTCCTGTTCTTTTTTTAATTACAAATTCCAAGTTTCAAATTTGTTACTTCTTTGAAAGAATAGCTCTTCAATTATACACAGAAAGAAGTGATTAAAATATAATAATCTATACGGTGGAATATCTCTTCCACAGCTGTGATTAATGAGTTATTTCTAAGTGGTCATGTGTTAGGAGAACAGTACAGAAAAACAGAATGTCTGGTCTTATATTAGTATGTGCAGGATTTATATAGGTAACTTAGACTTATTGCAGATAATTCTTTGTGAATACTGACTGTGATGGTAATTGCTCAAATACTTAGATGAACATATCTTAGTTATTAGGATTTTATAGAGCCATGGGTTCTGCCAGTTTTCTGGAATAGGAAGCAATTAGGCAGTAAACTTGAATAACTCGAACTTTGTTTAGAGCATTCAAAATCCAAAATAATTTAGGAAGTTAACACAATCCACTTGGAAATTCCGTGCATTTATTTCTTTATTAATTTAAATTAATAATGTTGTTCTTTTGTTTCCAAGATGAATAGTTTGCTAAGACTCAAGAGCGTTTGTTAGGGTTAGACCAAAAGTCCATCAAACTCAGTATTCTGTCTAACAGAGTTGAACATATGCCTAGGCAGGAGCGTAAGAACAGTGCAGTTTATATAGAGGTGCTTCCTTGGTTCTACCCAGGTGGCAAGGATCACAATTTGGACGAAGATTTACGATTCTCCATATCAATTTCACTTACTGTTTTATCTCCCAGTCACTGTGTTAGCATTTTTTCATGTTTGATTGGTTTTTTTGCTACCTTAAATTACTTGGAGCTATCGGCAAAATTTGACACCCTTTCCACTCTCCAGTCATTTCTAAATACATTCAATAACACAGTGGGATTCAATTGGTGATTTCCCTTCACTTTGATGGCTAGCTATTCTTTTTTTAAACCTGTTCCCTTGTTTTAATCAATTCTTATCAACATAAGGATGTTTGTATATGCCCTGCCACACCCTGCTTTTCTTTAAGTATCTTTTTGGCATTCAGCGGACTTCTTGAACTGTATCTTTCTTGTTTGTGTCTCCAGTGGCTTGTTGAAAGAAATCTAATGAAGCATGACTTCCCTTCACAAAAGCAATGATGACTCTTGCCAGTGTGTTTATTCCATTGTTTGCTTTTTGCTTTAAACACAGCTACCAATTTGCCTTTTATAAATTTCAGACTCATTGCCATGTAATTCCCAGCTGTCCTACGGAGTCCATTTGCCATATTTCATTCTTCTGGCACTGAGGCAATTTGAACAAGGGCGCTGTAGGTAATGGCTCAGCTGTGTTCATCCCTAAGTTCCTCTAGATCACCTGAGTGAATACCGTCTGGTCCTAGCAGTTGGCCACTTGTCAGTTTTCTTTTATAACTTCTTTGCTAGCACTTCTCTGTGGTGGTCCTGTATTCCAAGAGCTCTTTTTATCCTTTGATCTTCTATTAGCTCTACAGAGATGCCTTAATGGGCTTACTGCTACTGATTGGTTTGAAAAATAATTTATTACTGCCTTTTATGCTTTTATGCAAGTGTTCCTCAAACTCTTTTGGCATGCTTCATTCTGTTTTTAAAACTGGCATGCCATAGTTGACACACTTTTCTGTTTTCCTTCTTTGAAAATGAGAATGCCATTTTCATACAGCCTTCTCTCTCTGCAGCTTAACCATTCCAGCTTTTTTTTATCTTCTAAAAAGCCTTTTGATGGATGGCATACATTTCCTTTGAACCCCTAATATTGTATCTTTTATACAGTTTTTGTGTTGTCTATAAAAATATTTTCCATGTTTTGCTGCATCTTTTTGTGCTCGTCATATGAAAACTAAGCTAGCTAGCTAAGAAATTTCTTGCTTCAAATTAGATGTTCCCATCAGAAATGTTGTTGTTCTCACCTATTGATGAAAAATAAATCAGTAATGTTTACCTTGTTTATTATTCACGCACAGACTTTTATGGTAGCTCATGCCAGGCAGTGATTCTAGAATAATCTTGGCTAAAGTAATACGGTATAGATAGAGTATAAATTGCTAGCATTAACAAATCAAATATCCTGTTATGCTTGATTGGAGATTTTCTTCTAAAATGCCTGTCCAAAGATAACTTGCATTACTTCTCTATCTACCTTTTTAACAATAGTGTTAGGAGTTGTTCAGCTTTAAAGGAAAAGACTCTGGTGATGATATACATCTCTCGCATATACTGTATCATAAATTGGTTTGATCTAGATGAGAACGACATTATATTAAAATAATTCTGATATTGATGCTGACAAGGTCACAAAAGATCTTCAGAGTCTGAATACGTGAAGGTGTGTTTTCTCACTGTTCCATCTGGTAGGCTGGACTTAAATATTCTGTTCAGTTGCAAACTTTTTCTAATTTATTATTACTTGTGTTCAGCATATATTCTTTGTTATTATGTGATAATTATTTTTTGGCTTTACTGATCTTTTTTCTTTGGTTTTTCTTATTTTTAGGTTTTTTATCTATTATCACATCTCCTCACATGCAAGGCTAAATGAGTTTTATTCTCGTAGGCTGTTTTTCTTCTAAGGATACTCTCGATCATACTAGTATTTCTACTCTGGTTTTGGAAGAATAATTCCATGGGACCTGATGAGATGTGTCTGCAGGTCCTGAGCAAACTGGCATATGTAGTTGTTAAGCCACTATCTATGATATTTGAGAAGTCGTGGCAGTCCGGTGAGGTTCCCAGTGGAAAAGAGGAAACATAACCCCCATTTTTAAAAAGGGAAGGAAGGAAGACCTGGGGAACTACAGGTCGGTCAGTCTCACCTCTGTGCCTGGCAAGATCATGGAGCAGGTCCTCCTGGAAACTGTGCTCAGGCATATGGAAAACAAGGCAGTGATTGAAGCCATGTTGGCTGTCACCACTAAGGGCAAATCGTACCTAACAAAGTGAGTGGCCTTCTGCGATGGGGTTACAGTGTTGGTGGATAAGGGAAGAGCAACTGATGTCATCTACCTGGACTTGTGCAAAGCATTTGATGCTGTCCTACGTGACATCCTTGCCTCTAAATTGCAGAGACATGGATTTGATGGATGGACAGCTCGGTAGAAAAGGAATTGACTAGATGGTCACACTCAAATTGAGTGGTGGTCTATGGCTTGATGTCCAGATAGAGACCAGTGATAAGTGGTGTCCCTCAGGGGTCTGTATTGGGACCAGTAGTATTTAATGTCTTTGTTGATGACATGGACAGTGGGATTGAGCGTATCTTCAGCAACTTTGGTGATGACACCAAGCTGTGTGGTGTGGTTGCTGTTCTAGAGGGAAGGGCTATTGTCCAGAGGGACCTTGACAGGCTTGAGAGGTGGGCCTGTGCAAACCTCATGAAGTTCAACAAGGCCGAGTGCAAGGTCCCTCACATGGGTCAGGGCAATCCCAAGCACAACTACAGGCTGGGCAGAGAGTGGATTGAGAGCAGCCCTGAGGAGAAGGACTTGGGGGTGTTGGTGAATGAGAAGCTCAACATGAGCTGGCAGTGTGCACTTGTAGCCCAGAAAGCCAACCATGTCCTGGGCCGCATCAAACGAAGCGTGACCAGCAGGTTGAGGGAGGTAATTCTCCTATTCCTCTTGAGTTGTCTTTTGTTTCTTCACCTTGAAAAATTCTACTGTTTACACAGTTATTTCTTCTGTGGCGGTGATTCCTATTCTGAATCCTTCCAAAATGCTTCTCAGTTCTATCATATTTCCCAATAAAAGACCCAGAACTGCACCCAGCATTCCAGGTGTGGACACAGCAGGAATTTATAAATACACTATATTTTCTGTGTTGTTCTCTTCGCAGTGGTTCCTAATTCTTTACTTGATTCCTGCTTCCCTATTGATTATACTCTACTGAGCTGATGGTTTCATAGAACTGTCATTGATAATACCATCTTATTATAGGAAAAAGGAGTGAAGATAAAGGTGAACTCAGAGTCTATCTTATATGTAAAATTAGATTCTTTCCTACATTTCTTTTATCTACACTGAAGTTCCTGTGTTATGTTATTACCACGATAACTTGGCCTTCCTTTCCAGTTCCTCACAGGTCCTTCGTGATTATACAACTCTGAATAGTTTAGTATCAGCAGCGAACTCTGTCACTTCATTATTCATTTGTTCTTCAGACTGTTTTTACATATATGTTGAACAGCCTGAAACGATCACAAACTGACATGAACTGCATGGTTAATATGAGTTTGACCAGAACTTTACCCAGTATTTTCTCTCCTCTCGTTCCAGACATAGCTTTTCTGATTCTTGTCATTTACCTTTCCTCTGGCTGCTTTATGTTTTGCTTTTCTTTTGTGATGTCGGTCTAGATTCCTAAAATATGACTTTTTAAATCAACGTAGTTGCTCACATGAGTGGAGAATTTATGCTTACTGATGTTTTAAGAACCTTGTTGAAATAGAAAGTTAAGAGTATACTTCTGTTGTTATTGTTTGTACACTTAACATTTCTGTTGAAGAGGAAAATATAAGTATCAAAACCATTAAAAAAAAAAAGTCAATTATAGCATGAGATGATCGTTTTAGTTTTTGTATACCTACAGGAACCTGAAACTGCTGTAACACACTTTGTTTCTGCTAAAACAGAATGGTGAATCAAACAGTTTATAATAGCATTAACTTCCAGATAAAATATTTTCAACCAGTCTTTGTGATTCCAGAATTAGTGGAAACATTTATGTCTTTAGATTCTCCCATCAAGGCACAGGGAAGTGAATTATTGAAAAGATAAAAATAAATTTGTTTGCTTTCTGTCAGAGTTCATATCCACAGCCAACCTTGATAGAAGACCAGAATGATTTAGACAAGTTTGCTTTGGAGATTCATAACATATGCTTGCTGGACAGAATTGAGTTATCTCTGCTCTGGAGAGTAAGTTATTGTAGCAGGAGCTGACAGAGATGAAGATAACTGAGGGAAATTCAATTACCTTTTAGTGTTTTCCTTCTAATAGGATTCTTAATGTGAAAAAGATCCTTAGATGATGCGCCTATGTTGCTTTGTGAGATCTGCTTTGATACCTGCATCCAGAATAAAGTGAACTCTTCTTTTCAGGCATTCATTAAGGATGAAATATGCATCTGATTGCTAAATGGGTGTTAACTTTTGATCCAACATACTGTCATTTGTGGCCCAAACGTATTTGACAGTCTTTTGGCAGTAGTCTTCATTATTCTCTCAAATACAATTTCATTTTCAAAAGTATTGGTTTTATGTGAGAAGCTTGTTTATAACAGGAATTGAAGAAAGATGTCACAAAACTGTAAAGTATTTCCCCATATTCTAGTTCTGTTTCTGCACATTTGTTTTCTCATTTGACTTTTCCCGGCAAAAGCACCCGTGTTGCAAATGGTGCCTATGACTGACCGGAGTTCAGGCTGTTGGGTTAAAGCCCATCCCACTTGAGTATGGCTGGATTTCATGTGAAACCTCAGCAGTTCTGAAGATACTGGGGTAGACCGGTGCATACAGGTGTCAGGATGTTATTATTTGTGTTACTTGTAAAAAATTCAAATTTTTTGTAAAGGCTGATGGCTGAGATGAAAATTTAGAAGTGACTCTGTGAAGCTAGCTTGTTCTGCTGCTGTATGTACGAAAACATACAGTGTACAAGTTTGTGTACCTGCAATGTACTTTCTTTTAACGACTGTTAAACTACTGTCGGTAGCCAAATGTAGTTACGTGTAGATCCTCCAAAAGGTTTTATTTTTAAATTCTGATCCTTATCAGCTTTGGAAGGTAAAGTCTACTTTCTATCTGGAGGATTTATCCAAGCACTAGCACGCTGATACTTCCCTAAAAGAAAGGGAGAACAAATACCTTTGTGTTAGATTTATTTGCAACCCCAAACCAGATGTGGATGTGCCTAGAAGACATAGCATACCTGACCGTCTGGAAGGCTGTATTGAAAATCTAGACTATAGTTTGAGTAGTTACTTGTCTTCACCTATGTATTCTTGATTGCGTAAGCTGTAGATTCACTGGTCATTCACTTGTTCGCACTCAGATCGTAGTATGCATAGTCTCATCTTGCAGTTAATGCAGCCTTCTCATTTAGGCATGGCAAAGTAACAATCAGATATTCTTACCTCCAAAATATTTTTTATTTTTTCCTACAATGCCTGTTAGAAACCCCAAGCAGCTAATTTCTAAGCAGTTGTCAGCATAACCTGTCTTGGCATTGGACCAACACTGTTTTGCAAGGGAATTTCATATGGTCGGCAGTAGAGGAGGGAGGAACATTTCTCAGGTTATTTTCACATGGCAGTTGTTTGAAGCTACTCAGAAATTTGAAATATTAAAAATAGGCAGAGGTAGATTATTGGCTAGAGTGTAACAGAAGTTGTTAAAGTGTGTGAGAAATGTTGTTTTATGGCTTTTTGGTATGTCCAATAACTGTCACTTACATGTGTTTTATATAATGTTTTATATCACTTCAGTAGCTTATTTTACTTTTGTGCATGCTTGGTGGAAGCTGGTGATTTTCATTAGTCACTGTACTTTCTTTCAATACGTGTAACGCTAACAAGTGACCTGGAATTCACGTCAAATCTCAGATTCTTGTTTTAAAAATGCACAGAATGTGTGTGGCTTTCTTATCCTGCATGGCTATTGTGCTCTGAACATAAAAAGCTCCAAGTACTGGGTTTATTATTTTACACTGAATTCAAGTCAGTTAGTGAAATCTACTTAAGCAGATTTTGTGCCGCTGTACTGTGTAATCTGTTTTGTGCCATTACAGCAACGTCCATGAGTTCATCTGTTTGTAACAAATGCCGAAACTGCTATCGAGGGGTACTATGAAAACTCCCTCACGCAATTTAAAAAACCAACCAGACAGAAAAACCTTTCCTGCTGAACTGAAGCAAAGCCAAAAATAAAACTCGACAAGAACATCAGAGGCTTGGAATAGGAAGTTTCACAACTTCTGGTATTTAATATTGAAATGAGAAATAAACCAAAACCTCATTAATGGGACTTTTTTTTTTTAGTATTGACAACATAAAGGATGATGCCAGTAGAAACTACTTGGTGCTACATAGTACTTCATTTCTCTGAAGGTAGCATCTGTGGTAGTTGCAATACTGACTATTGCATCATTGCGGTTTCTTCGTTTAAACAAGTGAGCAAGAAAAATACAAATTTTAAAGCAATCGTTCTGGAGTATTTTAGTCTTTGTTCCATATCTCCCAGTATAAGGATCTGGAATTACTTGAATGAGTGTTTTTAAAGAAGATTGCTGTAGTCTGTTCTCTTCTTACACTTTGAATAGTCATAATGTTTTAAATACTGTCTTTTTATGGATACAAAAATCACTGAGCTTCAAAAAGAAATTAAATTTTCCTACCCCAACAATTTTTAGAGCCAAATGTCAACTTTTCAAGGCTGGTAGAACTTCTGAATAAAAAATGTTAATTAAACCCCAAACCTATTCATACCTATCTCATGCTGTTCTGAAATTCCAAAATTTTGTTACATAAATGCATGAGAATCGATCACAAACAAAAAACCTCATACGCTAGTTGGAGTGAAATGCAAAACACTGAAATAAGGAGAGAGGGGGGAAAAATCAAGTTAAAATAATTTTCCTTTCATAGTTTGATACTATAGAGGTTCTGACAGGAGGCTTTGAGTTAAGGCACAGAGGTTAAGCTAAAGCTGGAGTTGTGACTACTTAACATATTTCCAAAGTAAGTGGCTAGGAGTGATTTTAAAGAGCAATGGCTATAAAAGACCTTCTTTTAAGAATCCTTGCCATTTTCTTCTGGTTTTGTTTTTTTTTTTTAATTTTAAAGCTTTGCCATTTTGTCATCATCTTAATCAAAATGTCCTGCTTTTAAAATACCTGGTCCTCCAAAGAATAAGCCTCTCAAGAATATTAGTTTACTATCAAGTGAAAAGCAAGTTTGGAGTGTAAGTCAGAAACTTGTGAATCAGCAGCACTGAGCATATTATTTTTCAATAGACTTTTGAATAAGATCCTGTGTAATAGTTCTTTTTTCAGAGATTAGTAAGTTGAAATTCCTCTGACAAAAGAAGGCAACTTTAATCCTTTTCCCTAATAAACAATTTTAAATGTTTCTACAGAGACAGATGAAGGTGTACTGACTTAGTGGCAAAAACTAAAGGTTTTTTTTCTGTGTGTGGAAAGGAAATACTTTGCCAGCAAACGTTTGTCCTATTTAGCAGTGCTGCTCAAGGATATGTGCCAGTCAAGGTGATCGTTCTCCATTGTCAGAGGCTGAAAAGCTCCTGAACTGTCAGAGATCAAGTCCACTAAATTAGCTTTTGAAGCAAACATGGTAGGAGCTGGTGAAGGACAGACGGGTTCCCTTTTGGGTTGTGAGTTTGTGTTCGTGTCTGAATGTTTCATTGCTGAGGTTTCACAGAAGGTTTGCCAAATAGGGCACAGAACGCTTTGAAAGCTCCTTCTGTTGCTTCTGCAGAATTGATAAATCATTTGTTCCTACATTTACCTTAATTACCCTGTGTATACAGTGATTTTTATTGTGTGCTGATGGGATTTTTCCCTTTGTTCTTAATGTCTAGTGAGTAGTAGACTACTGCACAGACTAGAATACTTTAAAAGCATGCCTTTGATTCTGTTATCAGAGTACAGAACCAAGTTGTAGAAAGGCAAACTACAATGTGGTGGTGGTTTGGTTTTTTGTTTATTTGGTTTCTTGTGTGTGAGTGGTTGGTTGTTTTTTTTTTCATTAAACATCCTGAATGGCATCTTGAGGAGGTCAGTCAGACCTGAAACCAACTTGGTATGCAAAGTACTGAAGCTCATTGGCGTGCAACCAGTTATGGCAAAATAATGCCTAAATGTCTTGTTACCTCAAATGAATGTGATTTCTCTGTTGATGATTTGGTATATTTTGATACCTTCTGAAGCTCCTGGATTAAAATCAGAGTTGTGTTCTCAAACTAAGACGCTAAACAGGGAAAACTGAAAAGTGCTTGAGGGAAACTATGTAGAAAATAAAAACACAGACCCCAGGCTGCAGGACTATGTCAAGGGGCTAATCTTTCTGTCTTTTAGAAATCTGGAACTTTACCTAATCATGGAATCTGTTTATGTAGTGATTTTAGCTGGAAATAAATTTACTTTGCATGTGTTTTACAAATTTATAAGGAGTGTGAGGTAGCAGGAATATCAAATGATAAATAACAAAATCAACAGAAGTATGCTGATTATTTTTGCATTGTATTCTGCATTTAATAAGAATGTGAGTTCTTATAATAAAAATGAGTCTTATATAGGATTACACATTCCTGTATAGTAGATGTTAAGATAATTAGTGTAAGTCATGTTAAATACTAATATATCTAAGTATTTATAGGTGTGTCTTTGATAGCTACAGAAATTAAAGAATTTTGACTCATGCAAATGCCTTTCAGTTTATTATAGCCAGAGGCTGAAGCCACATTTATAGATTTAAGTGGTACAAGGTATTTTGTTACAAGATTCCAAGTTATCTTTTGGTTTATCATCTTACCTGAATGATTCTGGCTAAATATTTCCATTCTTTGTGCTCTCAGAGGTTGAATTAATTTAAAGTTTAATTTTTTCTTTCCTTATTTTGGAAAAAAAGGTTGTCAGAATATTTCCAAATTAAAACATTGAAAAATGTTACTTTTTATTTCATTGACAATTTCCATTTTTTTCCATGTTTTTAGGTATTATTGTTTTCCAACTGTCAGAAATGTACCTCTTGCCCCTATTATGAAAAATGAGTCAGAATTCATCTGACACAAAACTTGTGAAAAATTGTTCTTTGTATACTACATTTAAGGGCTTCTTAATTGCTAAGTTGCATTGTTTGAAAATACTCAATAATGTGTGTTACCTGCTCATAGAGACCTCATATAAGGTTTATCTGTGCCATCTGAACTGCATGTGACTTTCAATCTGTTCAAGCGTCACTCCTGTGCCAACTCTTGGTGCTTTAAGTTGTAAAGGAACTGTGCTGGCAGGAGGGTGTCTGGAAATCTGAATCCTAGGGAAGTAATTACTTGGCTGCTGGGGCCAAAACTGCTGGACTACTTTCTACCTACCTTATAGGTAACAGATGTCCTTACTGTGCCTCAGTGGAACAAGACAGTTGGAAAGGTGGTGGTCGCAGTTATTGAATGAGGACGTTGCAGAGCTTAAGTTTGTTTGGGCTTTACTGGAAACGTGCCATCTGTCCCTGGTCACGTGAAGATTTTCACAAGATCTTGAAGAACGGATTGAAAGCCACAGCAGATGTTTGGCAAGTGTTTTCTGAGCTGACAGGCTGTACAGAGGGGACGAAGTGTCCTGATGCTATTGCTAGAGTAAGGTACTAACAGCAGGAGCAACTGGCGAAGTTTGGGTGTGCAATAGGAGGGAGAGCCTGCAGATAAAAGAGAAGAACAGAAAGAAAAGCATGGGAGCATTGAAAGTAGAGCAGCGACAGTTCCCTAGGCCGGTCTTCACTGCACTTTTGGAGACTGGAACTAAATACTGGCAGTAACAAGTTGCTCACACATCTTTACAGACAGGTAACAATCAAATACTGCTTTGCTTTGGTTGAAGTGATAGAAGGTTTTGTATTTGGCCCACTTCAAGGCTTATGTTATATGTTTACATCTGAGGAAAAGATATTTCCCCCCCTTTTTAAAACTTCAGTTGCATAGAATTGACAATGTGAAAAGACTGCAAAAAGCAGGTATCCCAACAGTTATGAAAAATCAGAGCAGCACAACCTTAATTTGCTCCTCACTAAGCATGTGCAGTGAATCCTTAGACTACATATGTGTCTCTTGCTGGACAGAGTGGATGTTCCTGAGTTTGTCAGTTCCAGAAGTTGTTCATGGATCTGATTCATTTGTTGCATTGGATTAGAAGTTCTTTAGTGAATACAGCACTAATCTCTGTTGTGATGTTGGAAGCAGTTGAATGTCACAGGGTTGACGCACTGTGGTTGGGAAATGGCTTAAAAGATCATCACTGGCTCCTTCTTTGCTTAGTAGCTAATCTGAGAGCACAGAGCCACCTATGCAGAAGTGCTAAGCTTTACTGTTTCTGGAGCACAGTGGAATTGTACTTTGATTATTTCTAGCTTGAAAAATGCTTTGTACTTGGAAGATGCGGACCCAAAGGATCTCAAATTTAATTCCCAAGCGTAATGTTTTTAGGGTCTTAGCCCGTTTTAAAACAAGAACAGTATTAAGGCACTGCAGACATAAACTGGATTTGCAAAAGAGGGAGGGAGGAAAGTGTCTATCCTAGTGCATGCTTTGAATGCAAAGCATTTGGGCATATATGCAGTAAAAACCGGCTTCTTGGGTTTAAAAAGAACATTCGTCTCTGCATATTGTTTATGCCAATGATTAGAAGTGATGTTTACTTAGAGAGTTAGAATACTGGAATAATGTAGGGCACGTATAGCAAATCCCAGTTCCTAGCAGGGAGCAAGAGCTCTTTCTTGTTTGTGTAAAGCTTTGTCTTTGTTATCCAAGGGTGCTACTGTAACACAAATAATATCAATTAGATAAGCATCAAAGAAAAAGGTAAAAAAAATGAAAGCGTATGGTACTAATGGATATCCCAATATAAATCTGATGTTATTTGTCTCGGTTCTTTACTATTTATTTATTCTGTCAGTTGCTTTTATATCCAGTTGAACTTGTTAGTTTGTCTTGTTTGCCTACTGCACTAAATCGGGTTCGTTTGAAAGACGCAATTTCAGTAAAAGTGCTGTTGCTTAGTATTTAGTTGGGTTTACTAAAGCTTAATACTGTGAGACTTAAAGGTAAAAAATAAAGCTGTTGACTCAGCACAGATTAAAGCCAGATGTCTCTTGAGACCCTTGCATTTCTCTCTAATCACTAACCCAAATTGACTGTGGTAGGTTTTTTTCTGGTCATGACCATAGCTTTACCAGTCTGTGTTTGGTGTGATCTAAGTCAACTGCAGGGGTTTTTTTCCCCCCTCTTGTGATTTTTAAATGCATGAGTTTTTTTCCCCCAGGATTGTCTGGCTACAAAACCACCTTTATTTCTTTTTTTCCCCTCTCTCTTTTTTTTTTTTTTTCCTTCCTGCTCCACATTTGTATTACAAACAGTTGATTTAGATGCAGATTCTTTTTAATCTTCAAATCAGATAAAAGGCTGGAAAAGTGGATAAATGAGGTTTGGAAAACTATAGGTTTCAGAGATGAGAGGCCATTGCATTGTGTTCAGTCCATTAAAACAAGAAGAAATAGAAGAGATACTTTGATAAGTGTTCTGCTGGTGTTAACCTTGATGGCTATTATCGGGGGGATGATGCTATATCTATTTCATTGGCTTAAGCTTTTTTCATGCTGAGAGAAATCAATACTTTGAGTCGTTGGATGACAGAGGCATCACTTCAGAATTGACGGTGGCTGTCAGACGTTGTCATTGGTTGACTTTTGTTCGCTGTTGAGGTTTTAAGCTTTCATTTTTCTAAGTCTTATTCAGGAGTCTTTGTAAGATTTCCCTGGGTAGCGTTTTTAGTCCAGACTTTAAACCTCAGGTCAGAGGTCAAGTGCAAAGATCTGTGAAAGCAGAGGATTGAGGAGCTCCTTCATTTACTAAAATATCCTTATTTGTAGGGAATTTGCATTCGTGGCAAGACTACGTGTTATCTTATGGATGGCTTTTCCTCCTACAGACACCCTCTCAGGCAGTTTGTTCACAGAGGAAGTAGCTTTTAGCCAAATTAGACAAAGGAACTGGCGTATGTAAAAGTCTCTGAATTGAAGAATAAAAGTCAAAAGGTGCAATATTGCTTTTAAAAACCCCACACTCTTGAACTTTTTCATAGTTTGTAGAAAGCATTACATTGTAATTTTGGGACTGCAAAGGTGAACATGCAGGTGCCACCATGCAGAGGAAATCTTTTTCTTGATGTTTTTATAAAGATCAAAGATAAAATAGTTCTGAAAGCACTAGATTAATCCTCTGCTTCTCTGAAATGTAGACAGGCAGAATAGACTAATTCACCTTGTCAGTATTTTGCAGTAGTATTTCTGAAATATTTCCTGCATATACAGCATGTGTTGCATTTTCATATCTATAACTTGCCTTTTGGATGACCGTTGTGCTCTTTTAGAGCTACTGTTCCTTCAAAAGAAATCTTCAGGTAACCTCCTCATTGAAATAGTCTGCAGTCCTGTCCAAGCAGGGAGTGGGAAAGAGAAAAACCCTGTTCCACTCTGCAATAATTGCAAAGAGAAGGTTTCTGTTCCGTCCTGGATGAAGGGATAGAGAACAAGGGTCTTTGCTGTGCTCCTTGCTGTGTCAAAGGATTCTGCTTAATATACTTCACCTTTGTAAAACTTTCAACAGCCACTGAATTTAAGACTTTTTATATATAACCCATGGAGTGTATCTATCTAAAATACGTTTTTCTACTTCCAACATTTTTTGTTTCATCTGGAGCATGACTGCAGTACTTCTGAGATTATACTTTCAGTACACACTTGCCCAAACAGATAACAGGATTATATAGGCCAAAGCACTAGTGGAGGGAATGTTTGACAAATTAATTTGCATGCAACTGTAATTGTAAAATCATATTCAAGCATGACAGAGTCCATATTGCAAGTGCAAGAGATCAAACAACAAAGAGGAGATAATTGTAAAAATACATTATTTTTTTTTTTACTTTGTACACAAACAGCTGAATTTTCACTTTACATAAATGGAATGATCGGGATTTAGTGTGAAGTATTGATATGTACCACTCTATATCCTGGAATTGCATCTCTGGAAGTAGTTGATCAGGTGAACCTGAAGGCATTGGCAAATGAAAAAATACGGTAGAGAAATACAGTTTAGTGCTTTTGGAACTGTCTAGTGGTGACTGACTACTTTGGGATGTGGTTCTTTCCCTTTCTTTCGTTACAGCCAGTCAACTTTCACTCCTGTATTAAAAAATATTTGAGGGAGGGAGAGAAATATCTTTTTTGCTGAATATTTGTCATATATCGTGGGTAGGAACTACTGAACAATTGACAAGTCACCTGTATGGTCAAGGAGAAGATTATTCTTGCAAAACTTACTTAATGTTGTTAACTATACACGCACATGCCAGATATTTGGCAGAACTGTGTCATCTTCCTGGATTTGTTTGTAAAAATATATATTGTAATGAGTGTGCTATGGTTAAGAGTTCCTCCTGGAGTGATGTTACAATTTTATGAGATTACTGCATGTGGGAGTTTCTGAGTTTTGGTGGGTAATTACAAATTTCATAATAAATGCTGAATTTACTGAAAAGTGGAGTCGAATACATTTCTGCTTTGTAGCAGGCTGATTCTGTTTTGATGGAAGTTGTCAGGACAACAAAATATCATTTTTTCCTTCATTTGAATGCCACAGCTACACTTTGAAAATCTTTGTTGGTAATTAATGAAGGATGCGTTCAAAATTACATCATAAAGAGACCTTTTTTTAAAGAGGTACAAGTTCATTATATCTTTTACAAAACATTCTAGTTTGATTTCCATTTTATCATGTTTTAAGGTCAAATGTGACTTTAATGTTCCATAAAGAGACAGAGATTGATAATGGGGAAAGAATAACCCTCTAATGTGATTTATATCTATGGATTTTATGTCAGATATGAAAAGTTGCTGTTCAAATTGTAAAGGAGGATCCATTAAAGAGCACTTTAAAACATTTTACTACTTAGCTTACCTTATACACTTGTTTTTAGAATTCTGCCCTTTCAGACAACTTAAAAATAACAGCTTATGAAACATTTACAAAGTACTGAAAAGAACTCAGAATCATCATGGGTGCAAAATAGATTAAAGTATTGGAAAAGACAGCTGTATTTAAAAAGAGCTAGAAAAATCTTGTTTAGTGTTGGTTATGATTTAGCCATCTTTACGTTTTTGTGAAGAGGGGTGGCAGAGTGTTTCATGTAGGAGTACAAAAGCTAATTTTTGATATCTCATTGACTTGGAAAGTCAGCTGCTCGTTCTTCTCTCCTTCTGGATGTCTGTTCATCAGGTGAGCATTGCTCTAAGGTGTGGGAAAAATTATGAGGTAATTTGTAAATATATTAAAACTGTTAAAATAGCTCTTGAAAATTTATTCATCTGTTAGTATATTTTTGTTATCTAATGTCTATAAAAATCTGCACAACCCCAAATTTTATTTTAGTTGTGGTTTTTTTTCCCCTCACTCTTCCTATCTTTCTCTCACTTTAGGACATATATATATTTATATTTGTATATACATGTGTAAAAATAATGTTCATAGCCTGCCTGTTTTTATTTGCAGCAGTTTTCTAATGCTTGTATGTATAGAGAGATTTATATAGAAAAAGCATTGCTACTGTTTTAAACATTAAAAGCGTTACGATATTGTGCTTTTATCGAAGGTCTAAGAAATAATTGTACTAGTGTCTGCATCAGCTGTGCTTCACGAAGAAAAAGCAATTTTTTTTGTTGTTAGGCAGACATTTGTGTCCATTCTACTAACTAGATCATAGAATAATCCAATCATTGACAAAGGCTGAAATGCTTTGTCTGGCATATGCTATCTGTGGAATTGCCAGATGAAAACTGAAATTAGAAACAGGGAGTGCTGAAGTGGGGAAAAGCCTTTATGGTTTCTACCAGTATTCGAATTTGTTCTTGGTCTTTCATGTAGAGTGGTTCGATGAGAGAGTGATCTAAATTTGGTCCCGATTTTTTGAGTTCTGTATTAACAGACAAATTTTCAGAAGATCAACAAAAACAGGAATGATAAAGTGTTGCAACAAAGAATCTTTCATAATTTTGAATTCTGATTGTAGGTGTGACTTTCAGTTCTTATTTGCTAGTATTTGGGTTTGAGTACCTTGGTAAACAGAAGTTGTACAACAGGTGTAGTGCGGAAAATTATTAACTTTCCCATGCTGGCCTGCAAATGTGCTCCACTTCAAGAAGCAATATGGTAAAGGTTGATTCAGTCTTCACATGCATTTTGTCTTCTGTTTATCTGAAGATATGTAGATTTTTCTTCTTAGTTTTTGTAGTTACATATTTATGCAAACAACAGTGAACACTTGGCTACCCAAATCTAATAAAGAGTCATGGGAGTGGAGTGGTCAGCTGGCATTTATTACTCTGAAACTTCCCTCTTTATTTTCACTTACTTTGTTCTAAAATGAAAGTGGTCGTGCCTATATGTTTTATTACGCAATCAGGCCACTAATGTGTTGGCATTTGCTAAATGTTGAGTGTGTATGCTATGTGGTTAAAGAATTCACAACCAGCCAAGATCCTCTGCTTGGCAGTCTGGACAGAGTTACTCTTGGCAGCTGTGCAGTGCCTCAATTCTCAAACCTGTAAAATGGGGTTAATTCTTTTTTCTCAAGTAAATAATTATGAGGTGCTTCGACGTTCCTTTGGATGGTATAATTAAAATGCAAAGTAATGAAGTCTTTATTTTTGTCCTAGTCACTGTGTGCCCAGTATTCTGCAGACAAACGGGAAGAAGAAAAAATGTGTCATCATTTGATAATGGCAGCTAAGTACCGAGACCAGGTGACTTCAACTCAACTAATACAGAAAATTATCAACATTCTGACAGACAAGCATGGAGCCTGGGGAAACTCTGCACCAAGGTAAAGCATTTTTGGGTGTTCTAAAATACTATTGAGAATTTAGCTGTGCTTGGGTGATTTGAATTAATGTCCTATGGTCAAATTTAAAAGTAAACAAGGTTTTTCAAGTTGTTTTTTGTTTTTGTTTTTTTTTTTAAGAACAAACAAAATATAAAATATAAATATAAAAAAATA
>VWZZ01004726.1:445984-468494 GCA_013399095.1 Psophia crepitans
TATTGGCTTGATTTTGCAAAGTAATAACTTCATTGTAGAATGGCTAGTCTCAAGGTTCAAGTTTTGCTGTAGTAGTACAAACTCATCCAAGAAACCTGAGTCTGTATGTAAAGTTCTCAATTGAAAAAGGCAAAATTTGTAGCCTAAAGAAGGTGGTCAGTGAGGTCAGCAAGGTTAAATGCAGTTGAATCCTAGGATTTTCTTAACTGCAAACATTTCTGGAGTTTGTCTCTTGATCATGAAGGGCAAATGTGGATCAGGCTTAGCTTTATGAACAGTTTCTTCAAGGAGAATGTTGAGCATAAGTAGGGAGCCTACAAAGTTTGAAAGGCAAAAAATCCATAAAGAAAGATGCCTTAAAATATTTTAAGAATCTCTTAATATCTCAAAGGTTAAAGTGAAAACTATGAAAAGTTAAATTGCATTGAGCTTCCAAAGCATGATAAATAAATATACAAGGACCCCATTAAAAAATTTAGGACTACAAGGAGAGACGACTTGATGCTCCTGAGATGCAATATGGAACAGAGATGGAGGAGTCTTGTGCTTGTCGATATTCTAAATGAGTGTGATAGCTCAATTATTATTTTTTTTTTTAATCTGTTCCATGATTTTATTCCAAGCTTTTACTGTCTGATCTTGTTCCATGTAGTTACATTTGCTAAATTCATATACTCAGGCTTGGAAGCAGTAGTGGATAAATGGGTGGAATGTTTTAATGGCTGAGTTCACATGATGTTCTCCTGAGCCATCAGTACAACAATGAAGGCACTATGTCTCCATTACTTCTGTAGGGATTTTTGTATAATGTTGAACCAGTGGAACACAAGTTGAAACTGCACGTTGGCCTTGAACAATGCATTATCTATGACTGAGTTACCATGTAGGTCTAGGTTGGGTTTTTTCTAGTGACAGACTCTGTATAACAAAAGTGTCTATCTTGTTACCAACTGAAGTAGTTTTTCCTTGAATGTAAAGAACCAACTTTTTTCTTTCAACTCGGGGCTCAAATGGAAGCTGATTAGGATTTCCAACTAAATATTGGTTTGATAATACATCTTGCTGTTGTTTCAAAAAACTTCCTTATTTTGCTGAGACCTTTTAATGAAGAACTTCTTGCTCTTTATAGGAGCAAGGGAGGAAGAAGCAGTTTGATGCTTACCCATTAATAAACTGATGGGTGAGTTGTCTGCCTGTAATGTGAAAAGGCCAGGTCTTCAAATCTCCTTTATACTGGAAGCAAAGTAAGCGCTTTTGTAGATTTTCTCTTGGCAGAGAGGTATTAGGTACATTTTTCATCTGCGATCAAAGAATTGAGGAAAGAATTTAATTTTCATCTTCCACAGCCTGTATCAGTGCTTAGACTTGCATATGTGGACATAGACATTGAAGAGTTTTTACTGGGGAAAGGACATAAAGATGTACCATAGGGATTAGAATGAATCCCACATGAGAATAGGCAAATGGAACTTCTTTAGTTGATGTATGTAGAATGTCGCTTTTGTCTTTGTGACTCAGTTTTTTTCTGTGCTTAGAGAAAAGTAAAAAGCTTGCTTATGTTCATTGTGCAAACATACAAATACTTTCTAATTCTAACCATGCAAAAGTTCTACAATAAGATACTGAGAGAGAGAGAACAGAAACTTGTTGAGATTGGAATCAGATGTCCATTTTGATATGGATAGTAGTTGAGAACAAAATGCACTTAATTCAGGGCCGTATCATGGGAAGGAACTAGTTTTGACAGTGGTGGAAGACTGTCAAAGTAAATGACAAAGAACGGGAGCTGAAGAATTTGGTTTCAGAAACATTTACTAAAAGGACTTTGAAGATGTGGTGCATAGGGAAAAAAACAATGAACTGGGTGGCAAGAGAGGAGAGTTGCAAGTTAGTATAGACATGCTAAAGTGATTGCCTAAGCAAGGGACATAAAAGAGAGAGATACAGTCAAAACTTTGAAGCTACTGCAGAGTGTGAGAAGAGTAAGGGTTTCCAGTAAGAGAGGACCTGAAGCCTTGCCTTGACAAGAAAAGGTTTGCCAGTGCAGCTAATCCTCAAAATGAAAAGGGGAGACGGATCCCATCCCACCCCACAAATATAATAAAAAATACTTCTCAAATGAAATGGACCATGCCTAGGGACCTTTTTTCCCCCCCTTAATTATATTCTTGCGTCTGCTAGCGACTATTGTAGAAATGACTTTAAAACAAAAAAGCCCTCCTTCCCCCCAGCCTTAGTATTCTTAGTATTGCTGTTATGCTGTCAAAAAGCCTCACCTTGCTAGCTCAAAGATGAATTTGCTGATTTGCTCAAACTGGTATAGGTAAATTGCCAGATGCTTTGCTTTCTATGTGTATACAGTGATAGAGGTACAATATAATTATGCAGAGTCTTTGAAAACAGTGTACGTGCTATACTATTAAAATGCCAATGGCAGAGATGATACATGTGCTGTGAAACTCATTGTAGTGATAGTAAAATTACTTAAAAGAAAATATTATTCTTTATTTTTGCAAATAAAGCTAGTGATGTATCTTTTCTGTATATTACTAACAGACGATTGCTCTTTCAGTAGATTTTTATCTGGAAGAATAAGCAAAGTTTGATGGGGGCTTTATGTATTGTAACATGGGAAAGCCAGACTGTATTGTTCTATTCCTTCAGAAACCCCATGCCTTCATCTGCTTGATAGTTTTGCTAGGATAATTTTGTTGTATGAGCCTATCTGTAATTTATACCAGAAATTAGGAATTTTGTTGCTTTAAAGTAAGGCAGCTCCCCAAAGAAACTAGAACACCTCTGCAAAAGGTCAGTCTTGCCTGTGTAATAGCATCAGCAGCCCAGGCCATTGCCAGTGGATCAAAAGTTGTATCTTCTCATATTCTTGACTACTGTAGATCACCAGAAGCATGCAAGGCCTGCAGACTGGACTGGTCAGTAACCAAAATCACAGTTTGTTGATAAGTCTGTATTCATGCTGGGGCCTGCTTTACATACCACTTTACTGGTACATCTTTTCAGTATGATAAACTTAAGAAAAAGGTGAAGACGGGGGGCCAGTGCTAAGACTTACGGAGGTAGTGTCATGACAGCCTAGTGAGGATAAGGTTTTCGGAGAATATAGTAAACAGTCAAAAGCTCTGGAGCAGTATGAGTAAAAGTAGATGTTTAGTTTTAGTTTTTCTGGAGTTTATGTTGCGGCTTAATGGTTTAGAATGATTACTTAGAAATTAAAACCTATGCTATTTTTTACTTCTGCTTTAACTAGTTAAAGAATTATTTAGAAATAAACTGTGAAATAAGAGGACTGTCGTGGTTTTACTCCAGCCGTTGGCTGGGCACCACATAAACACGCGCTCAATCCCCCTCATTGGAAAAAGGGGAGAGAATCGGAAGAGCAAAAGTGAGAAAACTCGTGGGTTCAGATACAAGAGTTTAATAAGTGAAGCAAAAGCCACGTGCACAAGCAAAGCAAAACAAGGAATTCATTCCCCACTGCCCACGGCAGGCAGGGGTTCAGCCATCCCCAGGACAGCAGGGCTCCGTCACACGTAATGGTTACTCGGGAAGACAAACGCCATCACTCCGAACGCCGCTGCCTCCCCTTCTTCTTCCTCCCAAGCCCCTTATAAACCAAGCATGACGTCATATGGTATGGAATGTCCCTTTGGTCAGTTTGGGTCAGGTGTCCTGTCTGTCCCCTCCCAACTCCTTGTGCACCCCCCGCCATCCCACCGGCGGGGCGGTGCGAGAAGCTGAAAAGTCCTTGGCTCTGTGTGAGCATCGCCCAACATCATCAAAAACATCTCCACTATCAGCGCTGCTTCCAGCACAAACCCAAAACACAGCCCCATACCGACTTTCTTGAAGAAAATTAACTCACTCTCAGCTGAAACCAGGACAAGGACCTAGAAAAGGGCAGATTATAATAATGAAAATAATATGTCTGAACCTAAGTTTTGAGAAATTCCATTCTGCTAATGGTTTTTATCATGCAGAAGTAATCTTCATGCTGAAGTACAGCCTGATGTAGGCAAGTCCAGTAGTGCAAAGAGGGTCTAGAGTGATGAATCTGAGAGAAAATGGAAGTGTTGTGCAAAACAGAAGTGAGAGAGGAATCATTGCAAAGTCATTTTATGATAACATTTACTTTTCAAAGGCTAAATGTTGTTGTTGAGATTAACAAGAATAACAGTAATGTGACATGTATATGAATAGCTGAATGTATAGTAGAGTTGGTAAAGTTTTCCATATGCTGTGGTGCTGCTTGGCTGTATGACCTTTCAAACATGGCTAAAGTTGAAGTTTTCAGAATTCTGTTAAAATACACACACACACGTACGTGTGTGTATATATATATATATATACACACACACATTTTTTCAGCAATTACATAACCAATTAAAAAGCTCTTTAGGGTTGTAATCTGACCCAGATAATTTCCATATGAAATGTTAGAAAAATCCTTGTAGTTACTAAAGTGGAGAAATAAAAGAATCTGATATTTTAATTTTTTTTGCACACTTTTTATTTTTGCTTTCCTCTGCATAGACCTGGTTATTTCCTGCTTCAACCTTATACATCCCAAAACAAAAAAAGAACAAACCCAACCAACACACTTTTCCAAGGCATGAGACTTCTTAATATTCTCTGATTATTTTATATATATTTAAAAGTGCAGAGGTTTTTTTAATTGCTGGATTAAATGCATGTTACAATAATGAGGATTCTTATATTTCCTGATTCTGAACAGAGAATTACTAACCAGTGGCTAGCAGGGTACTGCAAACATAACTTCCAGGTTTTATTATTGCAATTAATTATTAGGAAACAAGGAAAGGCAAGAAAATTCACGTTAAGAAGTACAGAAGTCTACTATTTATATTTGGTGAAATTAATCGTTACTAAGATGACTATTTTCTGATGACTGATCCTTCCAGGAGGTCCAGCTGATATTTAAAAATAAACATAGTGGGTTACCAGCAGCTGATTTTTTTTTTTTTTCGTAGTATTGATTAAGACAGTTTATAATATCCTAAAATCCTTAATCCAGAATCAGCATAAAAGAATAAAAGGTTCTTTGTCAGCACAGTGATTACAGAGTGTAATTGAAAAAGCAAGCAAACATGAAAACCTTAAGCACACACCTACTGCAGTTGATCTGTTAGTGTCAGGTTATGCCTGAATTGTAAACTCATTTTGATTTTTGCCATGTGAATATTAAAATGTTTTATCATTGAAATTAGGATTACGGTGTTAGAGCATAGCGCATCTGCATCAACTAATTTATTCTGTAGAAAGAAATATGCTAGTTCTAAAATGCTTGCCAGAATCTTCATTGCTCTGGTATCTTTTGTCTTGATATTTTAACAGAGTAAGTTCAAAACATAGAATTTTTATTTGGTAGTATTTTAGCTTCCCTGTTCCCCAAGGAGTTGTGGCAGTTGGTGCTGAGGGGAGGTGTTTAAGTTCCATCAGCGCAGGTCAGATGTTCTGGTTCAAGTTCAGGACTAGAATTTGTTGCTGTCCTAAGATTTTTGTGGTTTATCATATAGCTAGTAAATACTGCTTAATAAAATTCTGATGAGTTAAGTGTAAATTTAGACAGCATCTTCTTAGTGGAACATTGAAGAAATTTAAAGAGAACAGAAAGATAGCTGAGTTAGTTTTTAATATTGTTAGCTACATAGCAGTCTTTGTTTTCTGGCTGTATAGAAAAGTAATAGGATTCACTTCAATCAATACTCTCATCTTAACCGGAGGAGGAGACTTTCAGTATGTTCTCTTTGGAGGAGCGTATTCTTTTTGCATGTTCTTAGCAGTCTGTTTGGTGCTGTCTGCCTTTTGATTTACTATTTTATAGTCATATGAATGCTTTCATGCTAACATACATTTCCTACTATGTGAACGTGGTTTCATTTGAGGTTGTCTTTCAACTGTTTATCTACTTGATTACATTTACTTTAAAGTTATATGTTTTCTTCTGTTATAATTCAAGTCTTTAATCCACCTGTTACGACAATTATGTTTAAAAAATAAACACGTGTGTTCACAGACGAGTGTATTTTTGGTTCAAGTGGAGAGTGTGACCCTTCCTTCTCCAGCCTTGCTAAGCCTGGATCGCTCTTTAGGGACTTGTGTTAGGGGTTACCGACAGGCACCAATCAGAGAGCTGGAGGCTGCGTCGTGTACGGACAGCACTTTTTGGTTGATATCATGAAGCTAGTTTTGTTTTTTTTTCTACCTACGTAGATATATATGAAAGACATACATGAAGCAAGAAGAATCTAGTACATTAGTTTGTTTGTCACCTCCTGTGGAGCAGCATGGACAGAAATGAGGAAAGGAGGGGAACTTGCTTGTATCTTGCAAGTTAGGGGAAAAAATGTGTTTCTCTTACTGGTGGTATGCTTTTCTATGTCTGTGTCTGCACTGCTGAAAAGATCATCAGCATCACAGAATGGTTTGGCTTGGAAGGGACCTTAAAGATCATCTGGTTCCAACCCTCCTGCCATGGGTGTTACTGTAGAGTAGAAAATTAACAGTAACTAGCTATTTTACTGTGAAATCCTACGCAAAACAAAGCAGTCAGCATCTGTTTTTGGAAGTACTTTGACATTTGTGACGGATGTCCTAGTTTAACTCTCCCGATGAAACAACAGCACATCTTCTAGGTGATACATACATACAGTGCTGTTTCATGTACATCAGCTTCTGCATCGTGTCTTCCCTAGTGGTTTATTTGTTGTCCTCCGCAGTAGCTTTAGGTGCTAAAAGAACTGTCAGCATGGACAGAGGGCAGACTTTGCCTTCACCCTCAAGTGTCTTTGTTTTGTTGTTGGTTGTTTTTTTTTCCAGGTACCTTTGTTTTTAAAGTGTTCGGTGTTTTTCTAATTCCTGCAACATACCTTGCTAGCAAAGGTCAGCCACACAGATCACACCTCCTTAGCTTTTCTTTCTTTTGGTTTTTCTATTTTTCCCTCATACTTCGCATTTGTAACCTGGAAATGCGGACTCCAGTTGCTATTCCTCTAAATCCCAAATTATAGTCTCCTGAAAAAAGATACAGCATATAATTGAAACCAATGCATTCTATAGTATTGTATTGTCAAATTAAAATGAATTTTTGTGGTTTTCTACTGTCATTTTCATTACGACAAATTAGTTAGGCAGATACATTGTCTCTTTATAACAAATTTCTTATCACATGTCTCTAACAGAAGTCTCATTTTTGGTATTTTATTATTAGATTCTCATGAATGGACAGTGGCATGCTGGCTTATTCATATTACTCTTTGGATTTATTTTTAATATTAAAGACATAAATTGTACGATTGTTCCTTTTTCAGAAAGTGGTAAGATGGGTAAAAGGTGAATGTAGGTAATGAACAGTATTAACTTAATGACATTAACAGGCCTGTAGGTGCAATACCAGTTTTTATATTGCTATTTTATGTTCTAGGTTGATGTTGAATTAGAACAATTGTTGCATAGATCAGTGTGCTGTATGTAGTAATGAAATTGTCACCAAGATTAAATGCAAAAGCTATTATTGAGTAATTTGGTATGTGGCTTAGCCTAATGTTTCTTCAAAATGGAATTTGCAGTTATGAAATACTTCCTTATCCTTCACATATATAATCTCAAATATTTTTGAGATAGAAGGTTGCTGAATACTACTTATATCCTGATAAAATTTCTTGTGATTGGGGAAAACTGAAGTCAGTCAAACATTCCCATAATTTAAAAATCCCCAAAACTGTGACTTCCTTGTTGCTAGAGGGTTTATAGTCCAATTCGATCTGGCTCAATTTGGTTCAAAATGCAACTCTTCCTCCCTCCATCCCCCCCGCCCCCCCCAGTTCTTAAAAGAATCTTTCTATTAAAATTCCTAATGGAATTGGAAGGGGCCTTAGGAGGTCATCTAGCTTCCTGGCTGAAACAGGATCAGCTGTGAGATCAGATCAGGTTGCTAAGGGCCTTATCCAGTTGAGCCTTGAAAACCAGTTGGATGAAAACTGCACCGCCTTTCTGCGTCGCCCATTCCACTGCCTGACTGTCTTAATAGCTAACAGCAGCAACAAAAAAATTCTAAAAATCCAACATTGCTGGAACTTCTCAGTCTCAATTAATGTCTGTTGTTTCTCATCTTGCCACACACACCACTCTAAAGAGCGTAATTCCATCTTCTTGATGGTATTGGCAGGTGCTGTCATTTCCTCCTGAAACCTCCTCTTCTCCAGAGTGAGCAAGCCCAGTTTCCACAGCCTCTTCTCACGTGGCAAGTGCTCCAGTCCCCAACCACCTCATGGTCCCTCTGCTGGGATCATTTTGGTTTATCTGTGTTTTTCCTGTTTGAGGGGCGCAGACTATCTAGACGCACCCTAATGTGTGCTGACCAAATTGGGATAATTCCTCTCAATCTCCTGGCTGTGCTCGACTCAGTGTAGCCAGGGATGCTGTTGGCATCCCCCAAGGCCCGTTCAGCCGAGCTGCACCCCAGCCAGTCATTCCCAGCCTGTATTCTTGCAGGGGGTTATTACTTTCCAGGTGTAGGGCTTTGCATTTGTCCTTGAACATCAGGAGGTTCCCATCAGCCCATTCCTCCATCCTGTCTAGGTCTCTTTGAACAGCATGTCTGCCCTTGAGCATATCAATGGCTGTGTGTCCGTGCCGTCCCCCCCCACCTCGGTGTCATATGCAAATTTGATGGGCGTGCAGTCCCCGTGGTAGTAAGACATATTTTGAAAATGGGTGTTCTCCCAGCTAAAAGCAATAGGGGGATAGATACCTTTTTTAAACTTCAATACTGCAAAAGAATATTTTGTGCAAGTGTTCCATGCAATGTCTTCATCACAGCAGGAGGTCAGTAACGGCTGCTGCTCGGTGCAAACTACGCGATTACTTACATCCTCGCAGTCTAAGCCTCTGCCTTCCTGTTCCGATTGGATTTCTTTATGCTGTTAATGGGAGATGCAAAACATGTACTGGCAGTCTCGTTCTCGGGGAATATGTGCTTTCTGATTTGTTGATTAGAGTAGCTCATCCAAACAAAAAGAACCACCTGAAAATGAGCTCAGAGCAAAACTCCTGTATGTAAAAATGCTTTTCAGGACACTGAAGGATTTATTTGTTCCATATGCCTGTTTAAGAAAGCATTGCTTTTCCAGAATAAGGTCAAGATGAGTCTCTGATCGGTATCTGGGAGGAAAGGAGGAATCTATTTTCAAACTTTTTTTTTTTTTTAGAACTCAATTGTTTTTTTGAGAGAACAATATCTGTGGAGTATCGATCGCCTGTGTCCAGTAGTTAGTCAAAGGCTATCTCCTTTGACTAACCCCTTAGCGTGGTGTCATCCTCCTTCATGTGATAGATTGTTACAATCTCAGCCAGTGTAATTACACACTAGCCAAGTGGGTCATTTATTTCTGTACCTTCACCATTTACCAAAAATCTCCTTTATCTTTGGAAGCCAGCTCTTCCTTTTGCAGTAAAAGCAAAATAACGGCACATAAAACATTAGAGTCTAAAACTAAGGGCTTGAAAAATAACTATAAGACTAACTTTAAAAAGCTGTTCTACCTTTTATGAACACCTAGTATACTTTTTATCTATCTTTTTTCCTAGTGTCCTGGAGAACAAAACACACAAAGCCAATTCATTGTTTTTCATGTGTCTGGTAAACACTATTTTTTATTTGTGAATGTTTTAGCTTTTTTTTTTTTATTTGATCTGTTAACACTAGATGCTTTCACTTGCATGAGTGTTCTGTCTACCCTCCCCTCCCCCCCATCAGTTCTTAATTTATGAACTGCAAAAGCTCCTGGAAGCACTGCTACTTTTTTGCTGATGGCAACGAGTGAAAGTATTAGATATGTCTTTTTGAACACAGTCAACGTATAAAGAAAAGTACATTGTTCCAACTGACATGAATTTGTAGATTAAATTTGAAGTCCATGATTGTATATTTACATGTCAAGGAGGAAAGAACCTCTGTAACCATTTCCAGTAGGTTTCCTTAGGACTGTTTTTGGGAGGAAGTTCACTAGGCTAGCATTGTTAGTACCTGCTGCTGTCTGGGAAGGACACGTATCCTTGTTAAGATGAGCATAAAGTAAAAGGACTCTGATCTTGACTATGTTACTTCGTTGCCCCAATATGAATGTCTTCTCCTTTGGGCCCAGCCTTAAAGCTACGTGAAAGTCAATGGGTAGGCTGAATGCCACAGGTATTCATTTTCACCGGCTCTGAATCTGCATTACCCTAGTTCTTCCTGTTGTTAGCATATTTTCCTAAGTACTGTAGCATAACCAGCATGATTGTTTGCAAACAGTAAAGGAACCTAGAGACTTATGTATTCTGTAACTTTTTTTTTTCCTCTGTTATAACTTAACATGTTTCAGCAAAATGGAATCTGGGTTTTATATCGAGGGGGAAAATGTGTAAATTTGAGATTCTTCCATCAATATTAAACTCTCAGGACTTTATATGATTGCCACTTTTTGGTTTATATTTATTGCTTTCGGTGTCCCTATATATTTTTCAGAACATGTCAAGGTACTAAATCTTTCCAGTCTGACATGCAAGCCAGTTTATGTATGTTTATATTTGAACCCTGTAGTGAGACAGCTTTGTGACCTACAACCTCATTCTAATCTCAAATGTATGACTTGCATCTCGAACTCAAACATATTAGCTGGGGTTTTTTTAAGGGTAGTCGCAAATAGATTTCAAATACCTGAGCTTGTCCTGTACTTTGGAGTCTTTGTTAAAATTAAATAATGCATTTTGGAAATGGATTTCCCTGCTTCTGTTAAGTTACCGATGCAACCCCATATACCCCTCTACAGAGCTCTATTCTGGGATTTTGGGTAACTTACTGTATTTTTGTATATAGAATTTTGAGCCATGTGTAGAAGAAACCAAACCTAAAACTAAAGATCTCATCTCCTGTTCCCCAAATTGGAGTTCAGTAGCAGTGTGTATGTAAATATGTGCAGATAAGCAGCAATTTATTCCAGACCCTTCTTTTGCTCCTGGCCTCCCTGTCTCTAAACCCTTCTCTTCTGTTGTGTGTCCCCCAGAAGGTACTCTCTGAGCTGCAGGTTATCCAAGAACCTTCTCTAAAGGAATAACGATAGTAATTTTAAAAATGTATTGATTAGGCTACATGTATGAAAATATGCTAATAATGACTGGCGTCGCTGCTTGTGTTATTCAGCACCCCTAATGCTTAGTCTGTTTAGCATATAAAAATGGTCTGAAGCGTTAAATGGAAGAGAGATTGTCATAAAAGAACAAAGAGATATTGCTAGATTAGTGTCTGTTCTCTTCTGAATCTCCTGCTCAATATCTCTCTTTAAAGTTTTTAATTAAATGCTTGTGGAGGAACTTTTTTTCATCCACAAGATTGGTTCCAAAATATCATTACTTGTAGTAATAATACAGTAGACAGTACTACAAAAATAGAGGTGGTGTTGCACGTAGAGCAGAAATGGCAGAAAGATAGGTCCCATTCAGGTGAACTCCAAGAGACAGTTCTTCCTAATTAATCATGATTAAGGTGGTAATAACTTAATTTTTTTCTTTAAAAAAATTAAATATTTGTGCTGGTTTTTTTTAAGTGGTGGAGAGTAACTGATGCTGAATAAGGGATGATAATGTTGAGAGATGCTACCAGTGTAGGATTTTTTTCTAGGACACATACCCCGTGTAAAAGATATATACGGCATGTATGACAGTTCACATGTGGTCACAGCCTTCTTTGGTTTGGATCTCTTCTGCCTACTCCACAGTTACTGTATGTATTTCCTTTCAACTGCCCTCTTCTTCACATCTTTCTGTACTCTGGTTTTGTATCTCTTCTTTCTCTGTCCTTGGATGCGTGTAACGTTTACACACAATACATTGCCTCTGAACCAGGATATCGAGGACAGGCATTACAGCGAACATACAATCTTTGTGATATTTCGTGGTATGAAAATCTACGTAGAGGGGCAAGATGAAACAGTTAAGTGATGGTGAAGAAGTCCTCAGTCATCAGTAGTCTTATTCTGGGATGGTATTCTCATTTCCACTTTCCTGGATTAATCACTTGCTCAGTGTTTCCTCCGGATACAGAGTAAAAGAGTTACATTGGTACTCATTTGAAATCTGGGTTCATAAATGTCAAACCATCTTTGATTCCTGTGGAGAAACTGAAAATGTATTTTCTTTAAGGAGAAAGGCTATTTATTCCAAAATGTTCCCCAAAAGATGTTTAACTGTTTGGGTAAACACTTTTTTTTTTTTTAAATAGCTTAGAGACAGGCAAAATTATTTATGATCTAAATACTGATTTCTTTATTTAGACTTTGTTACACTGTTTAGTGTATCCTGATAACCTTGCAACAGAATAGCACTGACAACTGCTATTTCTTATAGGACTCTTTAATATAGTTTAATGAGTGTTATGAGGTTTTTTGCAATATGAAATCAGCATGTTGCATTTTTAAGTTGAGCTTCAAGTTACACTGTGTACAATATTCTGTTATTTATTGTGTCTGTAGTCAGAATGCACACTATGCATGTGCATTACAGTGCAATAATTAGCATATAATTTTCAACGTTTCAATGAACTTTTGTCATAAAATTTAAGGAGATTTTAATTGCTGGTAATCAGGATTGCATGTTAATAGGCTGTAGATAATTAGGAAACCATTTGCATTTCTCTTCCCACAAATTTTCTTAGTATTTAGACCCTCACTTAATACCTAACTTTTTCTCAAGAGGGTTCAATAATCCTATTTAGTCACAGTAATAATGGATACCCATTTTTTTTCTTAAGGTTTTCTTTCAATTCTAATGATTTTGAAAGCGTTATAGCTTTGATTAGTCAGATTTACTGCTACTGGATGCACAGTATTCTCCCTCTGACTTCTAATAGGGTAGAACAAACTCAGGTGTTGGAATAATAGTAACATTGATTGTAAATTTGCAGTCCTCTATGCTAATGAAGATCTTTCTGTTTCAGTTGCTCCAAATGGTGGGAAAAATATATAGCAACTTAGTATGTGTTCAGGAAGATTCTATTCCTGACATATTTGTGAACATAGTGCTGGAGAGCTAGGCTGTCTACGCCCTCTTTCATGTTTGCGGTACGCCAAAGAAATACTTCTTCATCTTCCATGTCTGAAATGGTTTAAATAGCAGGAAGAGTCTGCAATATTGTCACCACTTGATTTATTAAGGTGTTTTGGATAAAGATGAATTGGTAGAAGTTGTGCATATTTATGAAACAGAGTAAAGACGTAAAATTGAAAAAGTTAAGGAAACTGTTTGGTGTAAGGCAAACGGTGAGATACATAATGGTTTTAATGTTTCTGAAGGAGAAAAGTAATAGGCCATTACAAGGTTGGCAGTTTAGAATAGCACCTGAATTCATTATCGGTAGGTGGGGCAGAAGCTACCTCTTGAGGTTTTATGTAAAATGTTTAAAGAGACTGTAGAAAATTAATCATACAAGGAGAAAATACAGTAAATTATTCATGCTAAAAGTGTATTCATTTTACAGTATATTGTAGTATATTTGGGAAGTGATCGTAAAAGATAACTCGGATAAGTAAAGCATTCGGAGAATCGTGTGAGAGTGAATCCAATGCTAGAAAGAAGTCAGACTGTAGTAGCTACTATTAAGCTTTGTACTTTTAATTGTGGACTGCCTAGAAACCTAGTTATAAATAAGTGAGAAGATTCACGGTAAAAAGGGAAGGGATACAACAAAAATATTATAAATCTATAATACAAGAGGAAAGGGTACTTTGTGCCCAACATCAGGAATGTGAAATGAAGGACGAATATGTAATGGCTGTTAGTGTGTTGTACTACATCATTGTGTATGTTGCACAAGCCAAACTGGGAGAAAAATTCAATGGCTGATGATAGATGTACGTGAAATTTTAACATTGGGCTTCCAGAAGAATTATATTTAATTTCTCTGTTATGTGAATTAATTGTTTGCATCATTCTGTTTCGTTTTTTTTTTTTTTTTTTAAAAATAATAGCTGACATAATGGGGTGAGTATATAGTTAGATTGTAAAATAACAAAAATATTTGCGAATAAAAATGATAAGTGATACCAGATAGATTTCCCTTTCATTTTACAGATATGATCAACCTTTCTACCTTTTCTTTGTCCAATACAGCAGAAAGTCTGTGTTACTTTTGCTGCAGTGTACTATTAGGACAACTGTAGTTTGAAATGGAAGGAACATTCCTGCATGTATGTACGTCGTTTTGCCTCATTTGTAATACCAGGCCAAGTGTCTGTCTGGTGAGATTTGTATGAGGGATTTAAAAAAAAAAAAAAAAAAAAAATTTGAAGGAGAAATGTTGAGACTATCTTGTCAGCACTGAATTAACCTAGTTTCCAGATTTTCTTCTGTTCCCTTCTATCTGTCCATTCAACTCAGTGGAAGAGATGATTCTTTGTCTTAAAATATTTCCAGTGTAGGATTTATTTTGATCTATTTCATGCCATTCCCTACTTAGGAGAAAACACTAGGAAATTTGATATTACTTTAAAGTAAGTCAATATGGTAGCACTGCAAGGTGTTTAGCCTATTTTATGGAGAAGTTGGAATCCACTTAACTGAATTACAGTTGTATTATTGGCTGCTTCAAAGCATTATTTTAGCAATAAGGAGTTTATTCCAAAAGACAAAGAACAATTATTTGATATCATCACACTCTTGAAAGATCAATCCCACGTGTCAGTGGATGTAGCAAAGACATTTCTAAAGATCACAGTTTCTCTAGACAAGCACAGATGCAATGTCCTCATTGAGAACCTCAGAATCAGTGCTAGCTTGAAAAACATGGTTTTTACTCAGCACCTAGCTGGCAAATTAAGAAGCTGCAATATTATGCTATTCTCGTCACGGCATTAGAGCATTAGTGCCTGGTGACTTTCAAACGATAGTGAATACAGAATTAAAATGGACTCTAAAATAGTATTTTGGGCTGCTATCCATACACTGGGAAATACTTTAGAAGACTACCTCTTTTTTGACATAACTGACATAGCTTAATATGTCAACAAAGACTTCTAGGCTTTACTTGAAGTCGGAGGTTTTTTCTTTATAACCTGGTGCCAGGAATACACAGGCAGTCTAAAAGACGCTGTTTTTAAAACACACTGAGGAAAACATGGCACGCACCTGAGACAGCTGCATTTGGGGTGACTCTGTCAACCCTATAAGTATGTGGGCAGGAGAGGAATTTTGCTGTCTGGTTTAAGCAAAACATAAAAGCCATGGCACTTGATGTTAGAGCTATTGGGAATTTTCAAGCTGAATCTCCTTCAGTCAGAATAATTGCTTCTTTGGTTATGGACTTACTAATAAAATAATGCAAATGTGTTTTTTCTTTTTAATTTTTTTTTGGTGCAAAGGAGGACAATGAAGCATGTTAATGATTTAATTAAACATACAGTTTCTGTACTTTCAGAATGGAATTTTTTTTTTATTTTGGAGTAGGTTTTTAATTTTTTTCAAACAACATGTCAAGGAGGTACCAAGATAACTTGATTGAATTAATTGTTTGGAACAGAGATTTTCCAGCATAATTTTATTTTGCAGGAAATGTTCATTTTTTAAAAACCTGATTCCATTCCAGAAATTTCTGGAATTTTTAAAAAAATAATAATTACTATTTAAAAAAATCAATCTGGTTTCTGCCAATTTTAAGTAATGACGTTGTAAAAGAGAATTCTTCCCAGTCACTTACTTAGCACTCCAGTTACAATCCCTTGGGGTGACAATGAGCAAAATATGATGAAGACCTATTTTGCATGCCAAACAGCTTGCAAATGAAGTTAAAACAAATCAGACAGTAATTGAGGACCACTTGGTTACAAAGTTCCTGCAGCTGTGTTTTATGTACATTTTAAAAGCATTATTTAACTCTTCTCCACCCCACCGCCCCCACCTCCCCCTTAGGTGATAGTTCTTGCTAGTTTATGAAAGCCTGGAAAGTAGATATGCTTACAGATTAATTACTCAATAAAGTTATTTCTTTGTTTTGTACCAGACTTGAGAGGAACATATAAAGATGACTTAAGTACACAAATCAGATTTTTAAAAATACTTTGCAGTGATAATCAAAGGATGTATCTTATATCCATTGTTAATTCAAGCTTTTTATTAAAAGTGTTTGAAACTTGTCAGTATTCTTTTGAACTCATCACAAATTGACCTGAAAGCTTATATTTCTGGAAAATCTCAAATATTCTCTCCCCCACTGCCCCCCACCCTGAGGGTTTTTTTTTTTTATTGCTTGTGAACAGTCTGGTGGAAGAGTAGGATTTGCACTTAATTTCTCTTCACTAGATATGTGTATTCCATATATACGTAGGTTGTAGCATGACTACTGAAATGTTTTTCCAAACTACTAAATAACAGCCTCAAAACTTTTTGCCCGTATATAACCTTTTACCTATAGGCCTTTGCCTGTCACACTACACCTATTAACACGGGTGAGACAGTGATTAGAAGAGAGATAATTGAGTCTCTCCAGTCTGCAGTGATCGCAGCTGTTGCTGACGTTCTTGTCCTTTGCCCATCATACCTTTCCCCGGCTGGAGTAGAGGTGGTCTGCTGCTTGCTGAGCAGATGTTTCTCCTTTGCATAGTTATCTTTTGAGTGCCTTTATATACAAAAATCAGATTGCACTGCTACTGTCACTTTTATCTGATGAGAGGAAATCCCAGACGAATGAAGCTGGTTTTCTTTTCAGGCAGCTAAGCAGTGTTGCTCAGGGGCATGTTCTCTTTCCTTGCTTCTGTTGCTGCTCACTGTAAACGTTTTCTTTCTGGCATGTTTCTTCTTTAATCCCTCTTTCCCTCTTTGACCCATATCCTTAATCCCATTGGGTTTCTTTTGAACTTGGTTATTTCTTAGTCTTCTGGTACATCTGTCTGCTGTAACTATGAATCGTTTGCCAACACCACATTTTCATCATATTCCCTGAATATCTTTTTCCTCCCACAGTTTGTAGTAAAGTACTTGAAGAGGTACAGGGAAACTTTCTGGGACTGGTCATTCTTCAACTTTGTAATACTGTGTCATTCTTTACTTCATGTCTTCTTTTATTTCTTATCTTCTATTTTTTGTGTTCTCTTTCATTTTTTTGTTCAACTTTTTCATGCAATTGGTCATTATTCTCTCACAAGCGGAAAACTAATGAGAGTATCTGAGATGATATAACATGGTTCTATATGTTAAATTCACTGAATATACTCATTTAATATGTCTGCTTTCAGTGTGTCTGAAATGATTAATTTCTCTATTGCTCTATAATAAGATTTCTTTATTCCCTGATTTTCGTGGTAAACCATTATAAAAGTAGCAGTTGTTTATCACATCTTCTAAAATTCTTCTGTGCAAATGGCCATAATTTCTTCTTTCTGGTAGCTCCTATTTTCACTTAAAATATGTATTGCACATGTATAATTAGAGGAGAACTTTGGGAAAAAATGCAAGTATGATATTCTTGAGATTACATTATCTTTGTGATGCAGGAGTTTGCTCATTGCTGTCATTTTCAGCTGACTTTTCACACAGAGTATCTTCAAAGGTAACTGTAAACACAGTCCAGTGCTCCACTCTGTAGAGATTAGCCTATTTGAAAAATAGTCTTTTCGTTATTGAAAGTAGGCATATGGCTATGAACTGTAACTGAATTCTTTTACTCTGGGTACCTTCTTGTTGGTAGAGTAGGCGTAGATAATGTGGAAAAATAAAACTGTTGGTTTCTGCATTCACGTTTGCCTGTCATGGTAACAGAAATTCAGCAAATACAGCATCTGAAAGATGTGATGGTCAATGGTATCAAAGTAAGTGGTAGGGACCTGCTATATTGTGTTGTATGCTGTATGCTGTGTTTCAGGGAGGTAGGCACTGATGTAGATTTCAGGGTTAGCCTTTCATCCCTCCCTCTCCACAGGTTGCTAAAATAAGTTTGGCTATGATCTGTACGTGCTCAAGTTGAATCCAGGTTTGAATAGTGGAGTAGTTAGATATTTTTATTTGCGTCGTTTGATTGCCAGTGCCAGGTCTTTCCATTTGGGAACTTATTTATTTATTATTTGTACATGAAATAAAATGTGTACTTCTAGTAACAGTCTTGATGTGTTGTTAACATTGTGATTCATCAATATAGTATATCTGAATTGCAGACACATATTAATAAGATAAATGCCTGCTGAGGACCATAAACATGCAAGCAAGCTGTTAACATCATATTCTACTAAATTTTGTGATATAACTCTGTTATTACCTACACATGTGAAGGACTGGCCAAACCATGAATAGAGAATTGGTACAAAAGCTTGAATACCAGCCAAAACATGAGGTGTACCTTTCCTATGCATTGCCAGAGTGGCTTCTTTTTTCACATAGGGTAGACTTACGGTAGTGTTCCCAAAAGAGTATTTCTTCAGGAGTTGACTACTGTATTCAAGAGAGGAGAGTAGGAGATTGAGGGATGTGTGGGCTTCTGCTGTTCCATTAAGAGGGGTGCCTTTACATGGTACAGATGCTCTTGAGTTTCCTCCTCTTTAGTGAATGCGAACTGCTTTGACTGTGAAATAGAGGCTGACTAGTGTTTTTCTTACTGTAGATATGATGAGGCTTAATAATTCTCTGTTTTCATTTCAGTCTTCCTAGTACAGCTGCTTATTTATTTAAATATTTTCCTACTCCCATGCCCAAATACAGTTTTCCTTCCATTTCCACATTGTAACATGAAAAAGTTTAAAAACTCTCCATAGATTTGGTTTTTAAGAAATTCCAGCATGAAATACTAGTTCTGGTGCAACTGGTGTTCTCTTTCATACCTTCAGCTAACCAACAGTCATTTAAAAAAATGAGTTTAAAACAATTTGGATTCTGGTATATTCAGAGGATCTGGTCTCACAAGTTTATTTTATTTTGGTTTTTTTATTCCCCATTACTCAGCTCATCTTGCTAAAAGTGTGCTGAATTTTTAACTGGTGACCAGCAGTAGGAAGCCATTAGAGTTACAATGCTGAGATCAAAAGGGAAAGTGGTCAGAAATTGAGACTAGCAGTAAAATTTTGGAAAAAAAAAAATCAGAAATATCGTCGTTGTTAGATGGCCTTTCTGCTGGTTTCCTTAGTTTTTTCACTTCTTCATATGCCATGAAAAGATATCACAGTTTATTTTAGTAAGCTTATATTACATAGACAGGATTGTAACTGCATTATTTTTGTGACTAGTTTGTCAACAAGCTTTGTGGAGGTGAAAACTGTTCTCATTACTGCAAGGGATAGTGTTACTTGAGCCATTTTTTTTATAGTCTAGGACTTAGTATTTTGAAAGATCAACAATGTTAGATGGTTTGGGATAGTAATCCTAAAAGAACAGCATGCATTACTTATGTTCCACTGTTTTAAATAGTGACAGTGTCAGGAAGGATTTCTTTAAATGAATGAAGTTTATACAGGACATGCCATCTATAGTATGACTGAATAAACATTGATTCTAACTTTTATTCATGAAAGGCAGTAATCTCAGGCTAATGCCGCACTTAACTCTGTACTTTCAAAATGATTTGCCTGATCTGATAAATTATGCAGTCTTTTATTTTGACCTTGTAACCTTGTAGAGTTTACTCAAACTGACTCCATAGTATTTGCCACATTAGCAGTATAATGGCTGTAACCAGTTCTTGTACTACAGTTCATTCCGCAGCAAAAGGTAAACACTGGGCCATGAAAATTTATTGATTCAATTACATGATATACACACAGTACCATTTGAAAAGTGTTTTTGGGATTAAGTCATTATGTATCTTCTGTTTGGTCAAAAATCTGAAATATATAAACAAGGAAGCAAGCAAGTATTGAGAAATATAAACTCTTATTTTTGCTGTATGGTAGAATGTGCTGTTAGACATCAATCTGAAAGTTGTTTAGGTCAAAGAACAAGCCAGACATTGAACTCTCATGCCTTTCTCCCTGACCAAGGTAACTTTTGCCCTCAGTTGATTGTGCAAGTATGTTATAATTTACTATGTAAATTATTTTTGTGTTCGGAGTGTGTTATTTTTGTGTAAGAATCTAGGCTTTGCAGTTTTTCTGTTTGAACAGAACTGATGACAGTACAAGTTTTTCTTCTTTAAACAGTAGAAGGCAAAGCTTCAAAAAGAAAAAAAAAGAAGTAGTAAATTGGTTGAACCATACTGTCATTACATGACATCATTAATTTGTTTCATACTGTGTGACCTATTTTGTTTCACGTAACTATGCTTTTAAATCTAACGTAATATGTTTCTATCTTGCATTGGAATATGTGATGCCTTTATGTGCTCAAACTGAGGAGCCGGGATATTTTTGTTACAATTTAAAGGCAAAATACAAAAATAGTTATCTTTAATTTATCTCTGATTGTGCTGACTTTGAGCTTATAATATGGGCAAGGCAAATTATGCACAAGTAAATTACGATGGCACAATAGCATTTAATACAGTAAAAATTTCTGAGAGGCCACTAAAGATTTAGGGTGCTAGTGGAAAGTAGAATACAAAGACATTTTTAAGACAAAAAAAAAAAAAGAAAAAGGGGGGAAAAGCATAGCTCAGAAGTAAAACTGATTATTTTCCTTCTGCTTCTTTTGCACTCCCTCGTTTTTGTTTTGATTTTTTTCCTGTGCATGTGTTAGAAAATGATTAATATCTCCATCTTTGAGGGGATATTTGCATTTGCTGTAGCTAATGCAAACAGCACAGTTGCTGGGAATTGTATTTGAGAAATTAAGGGAAAATAGTCAATTTATGTCAGTACTTTATGAAGACATAATTTTGGAGATATGCTTACTCTCATGCATTCAGAATGTGGCTGGGAAAAGGAAGACAAAAAAGAAGGCTGTTTTCTTCACAGTGGTTGAGTTAAAATGTATTTACAATACATAATGCAGTCCTCGCTATTTAATCTGTAATTAACCCTGCGGATTAGTTTGTCTTGCGTTGGAGAGAGTTTTCTGTTTTACCTGAAGAGTTCTTGCCTTGGGTTTGTTCTTTGGGTGCTGTTGGTCAAGGTGAATGACGTTGCCACTGATTCAGCTGCAGCTCTGGCAGAATGGCTAAAGTGACTTTATGGAGAAGCGTAATAGCCGTGAGTGATTAGAACACTAACATTTCAGAGGTAACTAGGAAATTGGAGAGGGAAAAACAAGTGCTGCATGGAACTCCTGGTGTCTGATTAACACATCGGCTTCAAATGACCTAGTAAAGGCAACCAGAAAACTAGTCAATGACATAAATGATCATATTTCTGCACTACAGTGCCTCTACTACTCCACAGTGCAATTTTATATTTTTGGAACAAAATGGCAAGAAAAGTGGAAAGAGAAAGTGTGTAAAGGTGTTCCCTTCTTGGTGGTAAGGGAAATGAGGATGGCCAGAAGGACTCTTGACCAGAAAGAGAATGGGGGACATGAAACAGGGGTGAAAATAACAGAGGGTTCTGGAAACTGAGAGCTGCAGCTGATGAAAGCAATGGCTTTCAGAGAAAGATGAGATGAAGGGTACCTATATCCCGTAAGTACTTGCAGAACTGCCACTCATGGAAGGAGAGAAAGGAAAACTCTAAATTTGGGATTATAATATTTTAATACTAAAATTGTTGTAGTTACACAGGTATAAACTGTGTATGTTAGCCTGGAGCTACAGCTGTAAGCTGCTGTGAGATAAGGCTACAGCGTAATTTGACATATAAATGGGGTTTTGTGGTGTTTTGCTAAGCTCCATCCTGGCCGTGTATTTATGTCAGCGATACTGTTGGGAAGCCTGTTAGGACAGAATTTCTTGGCTATTCTCAGGTGGGTTCGATAAGATGCTGGCTTGTTCAAATGTGTGGGAGAAGGGCCACAGCAGTTCAACTGTGGTTCTGAAGTTCTGAGTATCACACAGATGTCTGCCCTGGCTTGGCCCTTCTGAAGAGAATTGCTGTACAAATTTATTTTAAAAAATGCAGGATGCAAAGATCAGGATGGCTGCAGGCAACTGCTCCCTTAAACAGGCAGGAAGTGTTCTATGATTAGTGACCTAATTGCAGCCTTCCAGTGCCTGTAGGGGGCCTGCAGGAAAGCTGGAGAGGGGCGCTTTATCAGAGAGTGCAGTGATGGGACAAGGGCAAATGAGTTTAAACTAAAAGGAGAGTGATTTAGATTACATATCAGGAAGAAATTCTTTACTGTGAGGGTGGTGAGGCACTGGCACAGGTTGCCCAGAGAAGCTGTGGATGCCCCATCCCTGGCAGTGTTCAAGGCCAGGCTGGATGGGGCTTTGGGCATCCTGGTCTAGTGGGAGGTGTCCCTGTCCATGGCAAGGGGGTTGGAACTAGATGATCTTTGAGGTCCCTTCCAACGCAAACCATTCTGTGATTCTATGAAAATCTATCTGACCAGAAGCTTATCTTCTGTCGTAAAGCTGATTCTTTTTTTCTTTTTT
>VWZZ01004726.1:468659-493784 GCA_013399095.1 Psophia crepitans
TTTTCCCGTTTCCCTTTTCCCGTTTCCCTTTTCCCGTTTCCCTTTTCCCTTTCTTCCTCAAAATCTGAATTGCCTGTGATTTTTCCAGATGATAGCTAATTTCTATTATTTTCTGTTTTCTGCCCTTGTTTCTTTTCTGTCCCTCCAATGAAGGGAGGACAGGTAGACAGATGCATTTACTCTCTACCCTAATTCCCTATGTTAACAGAGTTGTTAAAGTTACAAAGTCAAGAGCTCAATTGTCTACTGAGGGTCAGAACTTACATTACTTATTCAACCATATTTTGGACCTCCATGTGTTATGAAGGAGTTTTTAATTGGAGAATTTCATACTGTTTGTCTCAGGGGACCATTGTAACATTTAGTGCACAGGAGGAGGTATTTAAAAGGCATGTAGATCTGATGCTGAGGGACATGGTTTAGTGGTGGACTTGGCAGTGCTAGGTTAATGACTGGACTCAATGATCTTAAACAGTTCTATGATTGTAGAACTGATTGGGGGGGTTGGACTAGATGATCTTTCGAGGTCCCTTCCAACCCTTGTGATTCTGTATGTATGATTCTGTGAATGACAATCGCTAAGTGGCTATTCAAATGTTGTTTGTGCTTGGATTTCAGTCAGTAGGCCAGGTCTTGCTTGCTTTTTCACTTTACCTGATGTTTTATTTTGCTTCTAACGCTGTGAAGTAAATTTATATTCTATACCAAATACAAAAGCCCGTGGGCTTTTCTAGAGTGCTTTTGTTGTAGCATCTGACTTCACCTTCAGAGCAGTTTTTTTACAGTGATTCATAATTATTCGCATTGTAAAGATGGCAAACTGGGGCACAGAAGAGATTAAAGTCATAAGTGTCTTCTGCCAGGTTTTCAAATTATCTGTTCGCAGTACAATGTTCTTAAAGAGTAAAACCTGTGTTGACTTCCAGTATTGCTCTTGAATACTCAGCAGTTCTTCAGTTTGGAGTCCAAGGTTTCATACTTAGTACTAAGAAGATGAGAAACAGAATATCAGTGACTATCTGTGAGAAGTCAGATGAGATGCTCAGTGTCATTTGGGTTCTGTACAATCTCTGTTGCTCTTCTCTGAAGACTGCAGAGTCATTTTTTCCAGCCATCTTCTTCCTTATGTGCCTTCAGATGCCTTCAATAAAAAGGGATCATCCACCTAAGCAGCGAGGGGAATAGTCCATTGCAGTGAAAGACTGTGGAAATCTAAGGACAAGTGATAGAAGTGTAATTGTACTGGAGAAGCGGTACCAGATTGCAAAATAAATTGGGGATGTAACTAAATCTTGTCTTGTCATTATGTAAAGCATAGAGTATGATCAGTATCTAAAACTGTGGTGAGAGCCAGCAAATCAGCAGAAGCTACTGAATCTATCTATCAGAAAAATATGACTCTATTAGGATTGGATTAAAGAACTGGTTGACAGAAGTTTGGAAAGTAAGAAAGATACTGGAAACTGAGAACTGGTAAACTGTCAGTTTCCTGATAGAAGAATAATATGTCGTGAATTTAACAGTTTTTCATTTTATTGCTTGCTTATGCCAAAAACTCGATGTTTTGGCATAGGCATTTCTTTGGCTATATGACATTTCAATGTATATATAAATATATATATATAAATTAATGATTACATATAATTTTGTATAAGTGTATTTACTTAGATATTTTGATAAGGGCCCTTAAATACTTAAGAGCTGTGTAAGTCTCAAAATTTAAAACACATTTCGTACTCTTTTTGTTCCTCATTGCTACAGAAAAGAGAAGTCTGGAACAATGCAGTCTGAGCATTGCTTGGTTGGCTAGATCTTTCCTAGAGTTTGTCATTGATTCCATATGTGTATCTACTGTCTAGCCTTCACGGTGAATGGTACCTTTTATCTTTGGGAAATCTCTAAGCAATTTAACTTTGCTGAGCTTATTGTTTAGTAATAAGGAAATAACATAAGGAAAGTGATTTAAAATGTTGTTTTACATAAAAAATGGAACTACTTATTCATTCATTATATAAATGCAGCTCTATGTATTACTATTAATTCAACATTATTGGCTTTGATTGACATAAATGGTTATTACCAGCATAGTTTAATCTCGAGATAAATGATCTTTCTATCAAGAAACAAAATACTAATTTTTCTGTAACGAAACAGGGGTATAAACTTCATTTTTGTTACTTTTAGCATGTTTAAAGCACATAAGTAACAGGTTAAGGGGGAGGAGTAGTCAAAAATATCACAAGTACTTCATATCATTTTCTTGCAACCTTAGCACTTCACCATGAACATTATAAATGACTGATTCTCCTTTAGGTACTGACTTGCTTTAGAATGATGTATGAAATAATATGTGTTTTGCATGTCCTGTTTGTAATGATAAAGGTCATATAGTATCATTTACATAATCTCCAGCCAGAAATGAACTCCAGCAATATCTTCTGTATAACATATACATTATCTGAGGTTTAAAACTCTCATTATTCATGAAAGTTAATTTTACAGTGGGTGTGAATGATCTATCTTATGGCTGCTTTTTTGATCATTCTATAAAATAATATGGAGCAAAGCCTGCACAAATAGCAGGAAAACCAGTAAAGAGTGATGCATTTGCTTGACTCTGTGTATACCCGATTGGATCTTGATTGATGGCAATCATTTGTCTTTGTCAAAAAAAGGAGAAAAATTCAGACATTGAAATAAGAGTGCTATCAAACTTTCTACAATGGCAGAAAGATTCTATTAATGTAGCCTGAGAGTATTAACTGTCTCTGCTAGAAAATGATAAAGAATGTTAATTTTTTTTTCTTGAGCATATTTAAGTTTAAACTGCATTATTTTGTCTCTGTGGGAAGACTAAAAGGGGCATGCTACAGATTTATGGCATGCTGGAATTGGAATAAAAAAAAGAAGAAAGTAAATAACTAAAAAAAAAAAAAGAAACAAAGCCAAATACAAGAGCTTAATCCTTCTGATTATGATTTTGCAACAAAACAATAAAAGTTTAAGTAGCATAGTGTCGTAAAATCCTTAATGCTGCATTCCAATTGATATTGAAGCTTTGAAGACTTAACTTCAAAAGAGGGTGAACAAGAGCAAAAAATAGATATAAAATAAACAAAAAAAAATTGACAAGCTAGGTTTTAGAAGTCTTTTTGTATGTCAGATCTAGGAATATTGACCCGTAACTTGAATGGGCTTTAAGGCAACTTCCTTATTAATGATACTTAGAAACACAAAGCATATGCTTGTGGGTAATCGTATATTTAAGGGGAAAAATGCTATTTCACAGTACAGTAATGCTAGCAATGCAAGTATACTTTTTCATTTAAATAAAGGAATATATAATTTTATCTATAAAAAACCCAACTAAACAAAAAAACAAACCACCAAACCCCTGAAGTGTTAATCACTGGCTTTGTCATGCTGTTTGCATCTGTGGATTTTATTATACATCTCTTATGGTCTCTGGTTCAAAACAGCAACTTTAAAGTTTGATTACTGAAAAAATATTTTTTAAGTTATGAATACAGCAAATAACCTCTGTGAGTAGTCTCTACCCTCGTAAGGAAAATATTTTTTGTTCCTAAACTTTTAAAGAATAAGAAAACTGTAGCATTCAGCTTTGATGTTTACTAGTCCTTGGTGCACCCTTAAAAATAAATATTTGCGAGATTGTCATTTATGGACAGCTGAAAGAACACCCATATCAAAACTGGGAACCAGAAACTGCAGTTCTGTCTAATACCTGTGCTAATGTGCTTTGTGGCCCTCTTTAAGTGATTGTAAAGTTTTGGGGGGTTGGGGTGCCTTTTTGGTTTTGTTGGATTTGTTCGTGGTTTTAGGGTGTTGGGGTGTTTTTTTTGAGGGGTGGGGAATTTGGTGTTTGGGATTTTTTTTTACTATTTTTGCACTGTGTGCCTAAAAAACATTTTCTAGCTTTGCCTTACTGTGATGTGTGTCTGAGTGTGGCAGCAGGCTCCTGAGTCAAATATTAAAAGGCAGCACAAGCACAGTGTTACCTGTTCTTGCTTAAAGAAACTTGTAGTGACATCATTAAAAAGTTTATGGTTTTGGATGGATTCATCTGGGAACTTTCATGAAGCTATTGCTACTGCTGCTGAAGATGCGAAGATGTGAATTTAGGTGGTGGTGTGGTGGTGTATTTATTATAATTTCTTGGTTTGGTTTTTTTTTAGTGGTAGGGTAGGTGAGACATGACTTGTATTTCTGTTTTAAGGAGCAGCTGCAAGATTACTTCATGACAGGGGAATTTTGGAAGTCAAAACACTATGTGTTGAATATACACATATATGCCCTACTTCACTCCCTCTCTTCAGAAAAATAGCAAATGAGCACCAGACTAATATTGTATGACAGTATTTCTTTTGCTCTGGCTTGCGTGCATCTGCATTTTCATTTTCTGTCCCCATTAAGCCTTCATCAGATTTCTTTTTTGACCTTTTGTTGCTTTTCCCAGGTTTTTTTGTCCTAGCCAGACCTGGTTTTGTGCCACCTCTTCTTTACTCTGCCTCTTGTCCTACTGATTCTCAAATCTATCCCCTTTTCTCTGCGTGACCACCAGCAGATCATGTACGCGTAATCCCTCCCCCTCACATTTTTTTCTCCCATGGCTTCCACATCTAGATGCTTTCTTTGTTGCCTCATAGGCTCTTTGTCTCTTCTGTATCTGGATGAAATAATTTCCTCCTTTGTGCTGCTTATGTTGTGGACACAGAGAGCGCTGATGAAAGACAACTGCAGCTTTCTCGTCTCTTGATCTTTCTGGAGTAGCCATTTCAGGCAAACTTTAGATTTTTATTTTTATTTTTCTTAGTAGATAAAATTTTGGACTAGAGAAGTTTTTCTCTGGTCTGTAGGAATAATGCATGTTTGTCATGGTTCAGGACCTAAGACTGTTCTTGGTGGGTTTGATGCACATGAGGTTACAATCTGGGCATATGAGAAGTGTGATGGGGGCAATCTGTGAGGCATCACCTAGGGAAGGATGGGCAGCATCTTCAAAGGTGTTTTACCATTAGCAAACACCTACTGATTGTGTACAGGCTGTGAACTTCCAAAACCTCTAGCATGTCCTTTTTTGGCAGCTTCATACAAAGATAACCAAAGAAATACTTTGGGCAACAGCTTCTGTGTGGAAAAGTTGAAGTTCTCTTAGCATAGCTGACTTTGACTTGTGGAATTTTATTACAAATTATTAAAATCTAGTAAACAGAAATTAAAATGATGCCTGGAGAAGACTTTTGGGCAAGTAGAATTACCTACAAACCTATTTCTTAGGAAACATTCAAAACCCATTGAATCTACATCACAGAATAAATTCAGCCAAATAACCTATTACATTTGTTCATGTGTTAATTTCTCTTCCCCAAATCCCATCTAGTGTGCTGTAATCTCTGTGGTGATTGTCAGTCTGTCTCTTCCCTCTGCCCTCATGGGAAATTTTTTGGGAAAATACCATCTTGCAGCGATTAGTATCAAAGATTGGTTACTTCTATCATATGGTTTGGTAAGTAATCCATAGCTATTGCTGTGATTTGCTGCTTGCCCATATAGCTTCACACATGTATTTCATTTCCAAAGTTTAGCAAAGTTCTCCCTGTAAAGAGGGTGAAAGTCTAGATGAAAGCCATTCCTTTTGTGAAAACCATATTCTCTATCCCTCTTAGTGACTAGGACAACAAAGTAAATTTTAATGGTGCATGATACTGAAAATGAATCCTGAGACTTTAAGAAGTTGTAGCAAAAGATCAGGTTTTATTTGAGTTCTTTTGCCATTGTTTTCATTACTGTATTTTTAATTTTTAGTTGAAAAATGTAGTGCAAGTAGGTATGTATATATTCAGTATTTGAAACAGTCCAAATTGAAATTCATAAGTCACTCAAAAAAAACCCCAAACAACCAACCACAAACCAGTTTGCATGTAAATTAATATTTTTTTAATTCTTTTCTAGGATTCTGTTTATTTCATTAATAACTGAATTCATCTTCCTCCCAAAATGAGAAAGATTGGTTTGTCTTCTGGAAACATTGATGTTATTACAGCAATGGAAAACTTTTCACTTTATCTTTGAAATCTCTTACAAAATATATGGGCTTTTTATTTTTAAAAGAAAAGTGAAAATGTTTAATTTTCATGATGAAACGAAACAATCTTTTCTCAGTCTTGAGTGTCAGGCTGAATTGACTGTTCTGTCAGCAGAGAAGCTAATTGTAAAAAAAAATAAATAATAAAAGCTTCTCGATTCTTTTACCATGATTTTTTAAAGAGTGTTTTCTGTGATGGATTTAACAAATGTTGTAAACAAGATTTGTTAGAGAAGTTGTATTGTATACTGTGTCAAAATGTTTGGGTTCTTTAATTTTTTCATCATAGGCTACTTAAAAAAAAAGTTAGCTTAGTTTAGCAGGGATCATACGTGGTTATTTCTAAAGTTGAATAATGGGGAAAGGTGTGACTTTACAGATAATTACACATACCGTTTACATATGCAGGAGGAAGATTATGGTCATGGAACAAAATGTGTGTTGTGATGCAGTATACCTGAATTATGCTTATAAGTGTCTGCACAATAATTTAATAGTGATACGGTCTGAAATATATTTTTTCTGAAGAATTTACATAAAATAAGAATTAATATCTCCAGAAAAAAAGAGTGGAGAATTGTATGGCTGTTACAGAGAAATGTTCTGCTCTCACATTTGCATTCCGGATTTTAAATATGCAAATAATAGTTCTGTTAAGAGTTTGTTTAGTACCTAAAGGATTTTTCTCTTCAGTGTCCCTAGTATTGTTTTTCATGATCATTAACAGTATCACATACCATACAGATACTTGATTTATACACACACAGAGAGAGAATTCTGTAGTCCAGAAACTGTTTGCCTGTGCCACTTCAAACGTTTTACTTTGGTGCCGAAGTGACACGTTAGGACAGGAGTGCCCAGAAATTACCCAGTTCTAGCCTGCTGTGTGTCACTGTAGTAATTCTTCCCAAGCTCTGAACTTGGGGGTTGACGCCACTGATACTTGGGTTTGTTTGAAGTCTGTTTCTCCATGTGGATGAGTACTTGGAAGAGAAATACATTAGGAGGAAGAAGGAGTATAAATAGACAAACCACATTAGACTCAGGAAATCCCCTGAGCTGAAAATAGTTGGAAACTGGCAGAGTGTTAGGGGAGAAGTTGTACATGATCAGTTTGATCTTACTCTTCCTTAAGCCACTGCTGACGTTTTTTGGATGCGGAAATTTGGGGTTAGACTTTTGTTGACGTTCCTGCGTTCTTTCTGTCCAGTGGGTGCATTCACATCCCTCCTCTGCCGGGGACAGGGAGTCCTTCGGACGCTTGGTGGTGCCGTCCAGCGTGAGTTACCCCAGATGGCTCAGTTTTTCTCTCTGGGGTCATTTCTTCATGGTGCTGAGTGGCTGTGGGACAGGGATTCTTCGCTGCCTATGGCTTATTGCCCCCAGCTGGGAGTGACAGTGTTGTGTTCATTTCATTCTCCGTGATGGGAGTGCTGTGTTGAGAGCTGCTTAATGTTGAGAAAGTTGTTTTGATGTTAGGAAAGAACCTAAAGAGGTATGTTGGTTTTCCTACTGTTTGTTGTTTGGGTTTGGGGTTTTTTTCCATGTTTGACTTGAAACTCAGAAGTATTGTTGTTGAGATGTCTTAAAAGCAAATAAAAAAGTAGCTGGCTGAAGAGGAAGAAGGTGGAAACCTTGTCAAGAGAGGTAATAGCCCCCCCTGAAGAAACAGCTTTGTTGACTTCTAGCACATGTCTCTATGGATGCTAACACAGAGCGGAAAGAAGGTGGAGGGGTGGGGGTTATGCTCATTTTTAAATCACTGAAATGAAACAGGAAACATTTCCTGGGTAGTTGCTTTGTAAGCTTTCATTTTACAGTCTTTGTTATTAATTCCGTTCTATACAGTTGGATTTAGATGCTAACGCTGTGTCTTGAGCGTACAGTAAGGAACTGTGAAGGAAAGAGTGTCGCAGTGTCTCTTGCTCAGTGCAAGTGTTCATTGCCAAGTTATCTGTTGTAGATTTCTCTCTTAAAATAGCTATAGAAAAGAAGTTTACGTCTTCTCAATTAGCTGCTTCTGATGTGTCACTGTACAAGTTTTTCTCCTAGACTAAGCCCTTGAATTACCATATTAAAGGAACCTTGGGGTGGTTTAGCACTCTAACCTTGCTCATGCTTTACTGCAGGTAGTCCTTCCGTTACTTTTGTAACATTAATAAGGATGGCTTCTGCACATCGCTCTTGTTGATGTAGCCAGAGGATAGGTGTGATTTTCAGAGGGAGCTAGTAACTATCTTCAGAACCTTTCTGACCCCTGGGACATGAGTGGATCTCAGGAAGCAGTTCAGTAGCTTCAGCTAGCTTTGATAGGATGAGTGGTTAAAGCTGCAGATATTTAGGTGAGCTCAAATTAGCACTAAGTAATCAGGCATGAAATAACAGTATTTATCAAAATATAGGATGACAATGATGGGCTTGCACAGAAAACAAAACTCTAAAGTGCCTCCCTAACCTCTTGACATTGGCCCCAAATACACACTTTGACCTTTCCAAATGGAGACTCCAACATTTTGCTAGCTTATTCTCCCACATCAGCTCCCCATTTTGGGAAGTTTTTTTCCCACCTGTGTAGACCTTAATCCTGCTTCTCCACCCTCAGCAGTACACTGTACGTGCTGTTTCATGCAAAGTTCTTGCAGCCTGCGCAGCAGGTAGGTGTGCAGCAGTATTCTTTGTGCCGCCTGCAGGGATGTGATGTGAGCTGACAGCTACCACCTTGCAAAGAGCAGTTCACAGGCAGCATCTTCACTTGCAGACCATGTCAGCTACCAGTTCTGAACTTGCCTCTGTGCAGTGCCTATTAATTGCCAACGTTTTGTATCCTGGTTCTTTGAGCACATATAATGGAAGATAAGGTATCTTTTCAGGCTATTTTTTCCTTCATTTAAAGCTTGAGTAAATACAGCATGCTCTGTGTGGCCCAGGAAAGGGTGCTGCTCCAGAATTCAGTGCTGTGTTTTTATTTTTAGAGACCTTTTGCAAGGCTTTCAAGAGAAATGTATTTAATAAGTTAAACCTTTTCAGAGGTTTTTGAGTCCTGTTGTTTGCTGACTATGTTACGCGAGTATGGTAACAGTTAGGAGTCTGCTCCATGTGCTTCTCAGTGGTCTTGCTGCCTTGTACTTATTGTTTCCTGTCTCAGAGCGCGATACAATGTTTGCAGTTACTTGAACTCTTTCTTACATATGTTCCTGCAATCATCACACAATGAAGTCATTTCCCAGATTTTTGCCGCCCTCAGATTTTTAAACCCTGAATTAAATCTGTGACGGAAGTGTTAGCCTTTAAATCATGCTTGAAGGGTGATGGTTTATTTGGTTTTGGTTGGTGGTTTTGTATTTTTATTTTTTTAATATAAATTGTGATTTTGTTTTTATCAGAGGCTAAGAGAAATACAGGTCATGTTGAAGTCGGGTATCGCTAAGACTTCCACATTGAAGGAACCTGCAATCCACATTGATAATACCTTTTTCGAGATGCTGTTTAACAGTAGCCAAACATGCTGTGGACTTGGGAGTGTTACCTATTACCCCTAATGTAATTTGAAGCAGAGGGAAAAGTATGTTCAAATTAATCTGTGATTAAGCCAGAGATTGAAGGAGGAATTTTCTTATCTCCACAGAGGCACTCAAATTTTGTCCACAATAAAAAGCTAAAATGTATATATTTTGTATATGTAGGTATTTACAGACCTCAGAAAGGACTTTCTTTGTTATTCTAGGTTTAACAAAAAATTAAAAAACACGTGTTAGCAGGCCAGAGTTGTTTCATCTCTCATAATTTGGAGGACAGACTCTTTCCTACCACAGAAACTAATAGGTTGGTTTCTCTTGAATGGAAAGGTTGGTTTAAAGGCAAGCAATCCTTAGCAGACCTTGCACCATCTTGCAGAGGTTCGTTCTGGATTGGAAAAATCTCAGTCATCTTTGCTATTCCTCTCTTTGGTGTTTGTTGAATTGCTGAGTTAATTTAGTTACTAGATACCAATTTTAACTACTTTTTTTGGGGGAAAAAAAACCCACCGCAATTAATTTAGACCTTTCTGGCAGAGAACTCTGAAAATATATATACAAAAGAAAAAAACGCTAACTTCCTTTAGAAGAACATAGAGCAGGAAAGTATTTGCTGAATCAGAGGGGTGCCTATTACTTTTTATGGAAGCAAGAAAAGTATCCAGCTGTTAAGAGACCTATAAAAAAGGATACAGGTTAGCCACAGCTCTTAAAGTACAGATATGTGAGAATGTGATTTCATCCTGTTTCTTCTAGAAGAAATGGTAGTGAAGCTGAAACATTTGGTGCAGGTTAGAGCTAAGATTTTTGGAAAAAAAACTTTACTGCAATTGGTAATTGGAATCAGAACAATATACAAATGAAACAACAGATTGAGGAGATTTTCTTGTTTTGGTCAAACATTGAGCTATATATCCAGAAACACTGAAAGATTATAATCTCAAATTCTAAGATACTGGAAAGAATTAATCTGAGTCATAATATTTCAGTGTACTTATTCCTCATAGAAAAGCTGTTGATGCTGTAATTAGTGAGAAAAGATAGAGGTCCTTTCTGTGCATGTGCTTAGGGTGAGAGCATCAGAACCAGCAGGAATGGCTCAGGAGATGGAGATTGATCTGGCTGCTTTATCACATATCCTGCAACCTATATTCTTATATTCCATTGTTCCTGTTCCTTTTGTCAAGGAAAGGATGACTAAGTACTCCAGGCTAAATTTCCGCATTATCAGACAAACAGCAAAAAAGCTCCAGTGAGATGCAGTGTACCTATTTTTTGTATGTTGAGGTAGTTATTGTTATTTTCAATATGAATAGCAGTTTATGGGATCTGTGTGAACCGCAGCTATTTTGAAAAACAAAAGTTGTTGACTGCAATCAGGTGTAGGATGCGTGAGATCTGGAAAGATTTATGAGCAACTAAGCCAAAGCATCCAGTTGCAAATTTGCTACACATACATTCTTCCATGTCTGAGTCCTGTCTGAACTAATTTTACTCAAAGCCAGAAGAAAGTTTTCATGTTAACTTCTGATAAAGAAGTGGAGTAGTTTTCATTTCAGTTAATTTATAATTTATCTTGACAGCAATGCAACAAGAATCGACCTATGTTTTTTAAAGTGCAGCTTTACTTTAGACTGATCAAAATAAGATCAGTCTAAGATAAGATAGTGGTTGCAGAATACATGATTAGTACTGTACCATGTATTTAAGTGAGCCCTCTTTGAAGTATCAGTGTGCGCTGGAATGCCATCACTTCAAAGAATGCTGTCTCCAAAAAAGCTGTTAGCCACCGAAGGGTTAATAAAGATCAAAGAGCAGCATACGTAAACTCATACATAAACAGAGCTGGTTTTAAACTTGAGATTAATAGCACCATCATCTAGGACAGCAACACCTTAAAGGTGGGCTCCTTGCTTTATAATGCGTAGAGGTAGACGGAAACATTTATAGTCAACATTTTTTTGGAATTGCTTTTTAAATGAGAAATTCAAAGCTTGTCAATGCAGAAAAGAGTCTCTGTGATAGTGGAAATTGGCATTGTTCCTCCCGTTTTTGCATGCTTGTTAGACGAGAATGGATTTTTGGTATGATTTGAGATGGAGATTAGGATATCTGAGCAGGTAGTTGTAGCTGTGGTCTCTAATGGGTGGTTGAAACAAAGAGACAATACCCTATTTACTCTATAAAAGTATACAATAGTGTTTCTACCAGTTTTTAAAATGCAGATCTAGGAATTACAGTTTATACTGTCTTGTTTATATGGGGAAATAGCATGAAACATCTGTTAAGACATCCTTCCCTTACTGACATTCCCATTTTTTTCCTCTGCACTGGAAGTACATGAGATTTAAACTGTCCAGGGGTCCTCTACAACAGTGCTAAGGTCCTCAGAGCAACAGTTCTATGCTAAGTCCATGTAGATGTGACTTACGTTTATGCCCTACTTTTCATATGTTTCTTCTGAAAGATGTGAAGAAGAATGGCACCACTGTCTCTTCTGAAAACACAAGAAACCCCCTCACACACCCCCCCCTTTTGATAAAATTGAAGCACAGATGAAGGCAAAAGTCCTTTTAGGAAAAAATTCTTTATAGACAAAGTACAATGCTTTCTTGGAAAAGGATTAGAAGCAGCAAATAGACTACGCTAATTTAATGGATTACATTAATATTCTACATAATTTATATGCCAAAGAAGTTGTACTCGGTGGCCTTGGACCTTCGTTATGCCCAGTTCTTGTTTACTACAGCAGTGACTGTGGTAGAGATTAAGAGCCTGCCTGTGCATGATGTTTTTTGCTTCAGGGTTCCCAATTATTTTCATTTGTGGAAGTCTGTATTTCTGAAAGTATGGAATATGAATGTCTATGTGTGGGAAAAATTAAGATAATATGAGAAGGCACAGACTCTGCTAATAATATAGTTACGTGGTATGTCTTTTGATATCAAAGATGTTCTTCCTCATCTTTTCCTTCCTTCCCCTCACCTGCGCATTTCTTTCTCTCATTTTTACTTATATAGTTGCTGATGAGCCTGCACTGTAAACAGGTTGCTAATATAAAATAGAATGAAAACCCTAATACGGTCAGATTGTTACTGTGATTCGGTTTGGTTTGGCTGCACAAATGCTTACATGACTGCAGCTGAGAGAGAGAGAGGGAGAGTAGGAGATCTTTAGCTGGTTTTGCCATTGAAGAACATATAGGTAATGTCGGTAGTGTTTCCAAAGATGTCCATGCACTTATCAGGACTTAATTAATCTTTAATGTTCTGAAGTAGATACATTATCAGTGAAGTGCTGTGGAATACATACATTGAGATAGAGTGTAGCTGGTCAATTAATTTACTACTACAATAATTTTTACTACTAATCAAACCTTTTCCTGTGTGCTTTGGTAATACAGGCAAAGTTGGGAATCAGGTCAGGAACCTGATTTACTGAAAAAGTCATTTTCCCTACTGCGTCAGTACTCTGATTTCGGTTTATCACACAGCAACACAAACACTTGTGCATGGAATCTCTGCATGAAATGCTGAGCTTGGTACTGCTGCTGAGAACTTGCTTGTCAAGTTACATCCTCAGTGTTTGCTTTATCATCATTAAATTCAATGTTTCATTTTCCAAAACGTTAGATATTTTTGGTAATTTTACAAATCAATAATATAGCTGGATGTGCACAGAACATTTTTTAGATTAGAACTTACAGGCATGTACCTAATCATATTAATGTGCTCTGGTCTAAGTTTGTGAAAGCTTATTACAAGAATATTGAAGGGTTTTGGAAAATGTTTAGTTTCTGAAATTGCGTTTTACCAAGTCACTGGAATGTACGTTGCATTTTATTACTCCATGCAAAATATGAGAGGTTTTAGTTAATATTCTGGACATCCAGCTGCATGAAAATGCAGTGGATTTCAATTTGCAAGATAAAGCAGTCTCTTACATTATGTGATGCCCTGCAGTCTGCTAGCGATATTCCATCAAGATTTCTGCAGTACTTTGTGAGACTTCAGCACTTTTATCTTTGGCTTGACAATCAAATGTGAATGCTTATTGCTTCTCCTTTTTTTGGAGAAAAATGTTTGTGTATCTTGCAGCAGATATCTGGCTTGAGTTCTTGAAATATTTGACATGGAAGCAAAAAAGTTATCTAGATGCAGAGCAAGAAATGTTTCTGAACAGCATTAAAATAATACAGCATAGTTTTTCTTTAAAATTAGGCACCACTATTTGCCTTCTATTGTTGCTCGTTTGTGTAATTTAGAAGTAGCACCTGATACTGTGCATTTGATGAGCTATTGCAACCAAAGTGCTGAATAAATTAAAACCAGAAGTTGTGGCAGGCTTGCAGTCAGTGGTAGAGAAATTGCAGAGCTGCCTTCTTCCAGGTTTCCTTTCAAATCTATACTGTTGTTACTGATGAGTAAGTGGTGTTGCTGCTCTGTGTTTGGTTGTCTATGAAGCTAATTTAGGTCTCTGTGTTCGAGCATTTACACCTTAGAAATTGCCATCATTGATTGATTGCCTTGCTGATGGTTTTAGCAGAGAGACCAAGGATTGATTAGGGTTGGAGGTTGACTTACCTGCTTAACTCTACAGTTAGAGTTCCAACGAGGAGTATGTCATCTGGAAATTTATCTCAGTATCTTCACATAAATTTAAGGCATGTGAATGAGGTATCATGCTTATGTCATGATCACCACCTGTGTTGTCATTCTGTGGCCTGGAATAGCCTCTGCTTCCAGATGTGTCCAGTGCAGTCATTTCTAGCAGTACAAAATTCACATTGACCAACGTTTCGTATCTGTGGTTAATGTACGTAATTGCCATACAGCAGAGCAAGAACTGTTTTTTTCTAAATGGTAGACTGTGTGAAGACTCTAATAGCATCTGTGGTGGTCTGAGTCTTCGTAACAGCACATTTTTTCGAGGGCATACACACTCTAGTTTCCATCTGCTTTTAAGTTTGCCTTTAAGGCTAGATAGCCTTCTAGATAGAAGAGGTCATTTAGAGCTGTAGTCAGCCTGTGTCTCTGCAGACAATGCCGTGCTGCTTTCACCTTTCTTTCCTTCTCTTTGTTTCTCTTTTCTGTGATGTGTTTATTTACTTAGTACTTCACTAATCTAAGTATCCGAATGGATATGCTTCTGTGGTGTGCTAAAACCCGTTCTCAATTAACTGGTGGCCCAAGTATAACTCTAGGACCTCTCAAACTACTGCTTTTGTAGATTTACATTTTCTTTTGTCTTCTCCACCTTGCAGAGTCCCTTTTCTATCCACACTAGTGCGCTGACCTCTGCTTTTCTGTGGTCGTAGAGGTGGCAGAATATCTTGAAATATACAATGGATAGGGCATTACAAGAAGTAATTCTTCAACAATTACATGATCCTCTTGTTCTCTGGCTGTACTGCTTAGGTTCAATTTAAATCTCCTATGGGGTATGAGGACCAATAGGTAATTCCCACACCTAAAATTCCTTTGCTATAACACCATAATAAAACTAGTACACCAGTTGCTATGTTTTGTTTCCAGTTGTGTTAATCTTTGAAACTGGTGGGAAAAAATAGGTTTCTTGTTCTTGGAATGAAGATCTGTGAGCACTTAAGCTTTTTCCCGCTGACCACAGTGAAGAGACTTTCTTTTGCATGGTACGCTCAGTTCCTGAGAATACAGGTTACATTGCTCATTCTCTATTTTATTTCCTCTCTGTACAGTTGTAACAGTTGCATGGGAATCGAGAGGAAGGTTTTATCTCAGTTCAGAGTACATAGCCTGGTAATTTGGGTAACCGTTTGAAAAATAAAGCAGTGTAATGGTTATGCTTTTGAATAAAACATTTAATATCAAAGCTTTGTTTCTATTCAGTCAATATTGTTACCAAGGAACCACTAATTACTGTGTATCATGTTAGAGGGGCCCCTGACAAATCCATGCAAATCATATGATTTATAATTCATAAATCCCCAATCCCCTGAGAAATGTTCCTCTTGCACTTACGCTAATTGAGTACTTATGTTCATTGATCCAGTCCATATAGCACCTTTAGTCCATATGGTAGCCTTTATTGTGGGGCCGGAAACTTCTGCTGTCGAATGTTGTCCGTAGTCGATGGCACTATACTGTTCCCAAAATCTGCTTACTTGGCCCTTTGCTTCGTAATCCTTCAGTCCTTCAGCAGTCAGTTCTGCCCGAATCAGAGCAGTATTTATGTCTGCCTCCCCCTGGCTGCAGAGGTACAAAGTCTGCACGGTACTGCGTTGCCTTTTGGGGCTGGCACTGCCCTGGTTAATTGCTCTTACTTGTAAACTAGTTGTTGTAGAGTGGCTTTGTAGTATACGGGCTTGTAACAATACTTACAGGCATTTGCCCCAGTAGCTGCTCTCAAAAATGGCTCACTTGTGGGTGTTAGACAACACAGGTGTTTATTTTTGGCTGTGCAGGTTTTTGTTGGCTGTTTTTCTATGTGTGGAGAGTAAATCTGGTTTTTTTATGTACCTCATAGTACAGTGGTCGCCAATAGTTATAAATACCCAAATACGCGGTGTAATAGTTGATATGTTGTTGTTTGTGAATAATCAGCACGCTGGTGAAGGAGATGGAATCCTATGCAAATTTCATGTGCCAAACTGAAAATAAAAATAGGGGACTAAAGATATATTACGTTTCAGGATAATACTTCGTGCCTGAGCATAGTTACCTATTTTTCTAATAATTTTAGCATAGTTTTGTATTGTAGTATAATTGTAATTGTTATCTAAAAGAATGGCATCACTTAATTCTATCAAAAGTGTAGAAAGGTAGATGAATGACAAATTAATAATTTACCATCTTTGCATAATACTGTAGCACAGAGTACCAGAAGGATTGATGGCAGAAGAGGTTAACAAATTTTAGCGGCTTCCATTAGCTTTTCATTGTCATATGTTTGTGGTGCTGACTGAAATAAGCTTTGTAGGAGATCTCAGTCTAGGGAACTAATTACTTGTGCCGATTGCCATACTGATGAATTGACCCTCATTGTATCATTCCCCTGAAGACGAGGAGCAGTCTGTGATTCACGACTGCATCCTGGCTGATATTTGATAATAATTTTAACAGATAAATGTAGGAAGGCAGAATGATGAAGTGCCTATCCATGCTCTACGACTATCAAAGGCATGCACATAGCCAGCTGTGTTCTGCTTTTTTTTTTCTATAACCACTAATGGAGAATTTTAAGTTACTAATCAAGCTTTCAATAAACCCATATCTTCCTGTGTTGTAGAATTTTTGTTTGGTTAATTATTTCAGAATCATTGGATTTTATAATCAAAGCATTCAAATTTTAGCATGATTGTAACACACACAAAGTGTGCAAACTGGATACTGGGGCATTTGATTCCAATACTTAAGTATTTTTCTGAAAGAAATGAGGAAGATGAAGAATAGCACTGCCTTTTCTTTAGTGTTAGAAAAATGTGTAGGATTTTATTGAAGGTAGATGCAAAGACACTCTCAATTTTTATAAGATTATTTTCAGTCACAATTTTTAATGCCTACAAATTGTGTTTGAGAGCAGGGTTATGCAAATTATTCTGGCTTTTGTTACCATGTTTGTTTGAAACCTTGATTTAGCTTAAATAAAATTCATTTCTTCCTTTAGACCTCAAAACTAAGAATGTAGATGCCAAGTATTTTTAACATTGTGATCTGTAAATTAGTTGTGGCTATTCATTTGTCAGTGTTGACAGGTATACTTTCTATTAGCTCCTGAACCAGGATGGAATATATGTGCATTTTCATCTACTATTTTAATACTAGCTTTGTTAACAAACCAACCCAGTGGTTTTTAATTTGGGCATACAGATTTTCAGGCTATCATGGCTATTCTGTGCTTCAGGCATTTTCTGTTTGTTTGTTTTCTATACCTGAAATTGGCTGGTTTTTTTTTTTTTTTTTCTTTTGGTACATTCTTTGGGTTGAAATACTGTTTTACAGTGGCATTCATTCATGATCATCTAACAAGATAGTAACTGGCACTTATATATGACTATATTAAAAAGATCTACGTATATTTGGAGCGTACAATGTAAAATAATGAATTTGTTATAACCTTTTCTAGATGTAATTTTTTAAAAGTATGCCTTCAATATAGCAATTATTACACATCATAACATGTAGTTTTTAATTAAATGTAAAAACACAACTACATAAACCAGAAATCCAATCTGATTTCCTCGAAAATAGATTGCTGTTTCACTCTCCTGGAATGGTTTATTTAAAAACAGTAAATGGAAAAGAAATGCATTTTCTTGTGTTGTTCTAAGCCTCAGGGGCTAAATGTAATGAATATTTTAAGAGATTATTTTAATTAAATTCCTGCACATCTAAACAGAGTAATATTTTATTATCACATACATAACCATGTAACTGAGGTATTCATTAAAGTTAACACTTTCTGGACCAAGAATTCATGGTATGATTTACTGACCTTGTGCAAAAAGGCACAAATTAGGAAGAAAAATGAAGGGGGACAGACTTTGATTAATATAGGTAATGCTATACCATATTTATAATAGCCTTTTCCCTATTCTGGTTTATAAATGCAGTCACTGAGAAAGGTGCCCTGCTGAGGCTGAAATGAGGCTGAAATCGGAGCACATGCCACTAGAGTGTGGGGAAACTGATCACACTGTCAGCAATTCATTTCAAAATGATGTATTTAGTGCTCATTTCACCTTCCAAGAAAAAAGGGAAAGGAGTTCCTTAGACTGGAAGGTGATATTGTTATTTTCAAGGACATACCTAAGTAAAAGATTGCAGAAAGGGGGGAGGTTAGAAAAAAAAAAAGGCAAAAGCAGCGCAAACAAGGAGAGCTTTATGCAGAAATTCAGCGCTACCATGCTGTTTGATAATTGCTAACATATGTGGCTCCTCTGTTTCATTGTAGTCGTCCTCGTGAGTTCTGGCGCCTTGACTACTGGGAAGATGACTTGCGGCGCCGGCGACGATTTGTGCGTAACCCCCTTGGTTCGACACATCCTGAAGCGACACTAAAAGCAGCCGGAGAACATGGTCAGTGTAAAATCTGCTTCTTGCCAGTAGCAGCAGGTTACAGTATGTGGCAGTAAAGACTAAGACCTTCATTCCTCTAAGATGCTAGAAAATTGTCCCAAATGCCAAAGGTTTTGTCATTGCATTTCAGAGACGTTCAATACAAAGATAAACCTGACGGTTATTTCCTATAAGCGATGTTGGTGTTTGTGAAGTCTCATCATTACATTTCAGCTGAGCTGGCACGTAGTGCATACTTTGCATACAATGATTACAAATATAGTTTCCCCTAAGCAGAAGCAAAGTGGATGCAATTTTGCCATTTATCCCTGGACGCGCTTTCTTGCAGTGAATTACCTATTTATACTTTAGTAACTTCAGAAGATGATCTTTGCTGTTCAGAAATCCACAGCAGCATTTCAGTTAGCCTGGACATATGTCTGCCTATCGTTACAGATACATTAAATGAAAAATAACACTTCTAAAGCTAACCCAAATCCAGACCTTTGCTTATGTTTAAGTCCTCGAGTTTTTCGGCAAGAATTTGATATGGAAGAAATAGTAAAAAATGCTGAAGCATGAAGCAGCACATGGTAATGATGATTTCTACCTCGTGATCTTAAAGGACACTGCCTTTTTTAACAGTGTCCCCCCTCCCCCCCCCCATTTTATTATCAGGGATCACTCAACTTCGTGCTGCTGCGTCTGTTCTAGAGGAAAACTAATGCAACAATTAGTTTGAGAATTACATAATAAAAAAAGAAACAAACAAAAAACCCCACCCAAAGCTAGTGAACCTTGGGTTTTAGTGTAGAATGTTATGTCTTTGCAGTCTAATGAAGATACATTAATATAGATGAAAAATCTTTCTTATATTGAAAAGTAATTTGCTTATTAAAAGCTGAGTATCCTTTACCTTGAAGATACATGTCATGGAATAGAATAAATAATTTAAATTTAGGTTTCTTTTTTTCTTTTTTAGTCTGTGAATTGCATGTAGGTATACATACACACACATATATGTGGAGGCATAAATTTTATGCTAATTTAAAATTATTGAGACTGTTGTATGAATATAGAACAACATCACTGTCGTAAAGTTAGTTTCCGTCAGGCATCTTAACCTCTTGCACTCAGCCTTAAAGAGCCATTTCTGGAAGAAAATGTCTACAATATGTCAGCTGATATAATGCCAAATGTGACATCAGTCCTCTAAAATAAATGACCATACAGAGAATAGTCAATAAAGTGATCTGAAAGCAACATTCGTAGAACCCTACATCTTTGACTATAGAAAGAGGAACAAGATGTAGAATTAATTAACCCACTTTTTGCTTTGGGGCTTGTTGTTCTTTATACTGTGCGTTGTTTCTATGCCATGGACTTCAAGGGCACAAGGTTTCTTTCTGTTTAATACTCCATGGATAAACAACTGCCCCCCCCCCTTAATATTATGTATACTTTAAATAGATCCTGTCACAATTTCATGTATTCTAATTGTATTTTTGTATTTAATCTTTATATTGTTTATCAAAATTCTGAAAAATATCTATAGTTTACTGAAAAATATTTAGAGCTCTGATGTAATCAATAAGTAAACACACACTAATACAATTATTCATCTTTCGTAGTAATGTGATATTTTTCACTAATCCATGCTATAGTTCAAGGGTCATGGCTCATACTCAGTTTGTAATTGACAGTGGTACAATTTTTGTCTATACAAAAGAAGACTAAATGAAAGTTGTCTTAGGCAGTTAATAGACATAGCTGGTAGCTAACCCTGGTAATTTAAATAGAGCTAATTGTTTTCTGTCCGCCTTTCTGTTCAGAATTTGACATCCTTAACAGGCTTCTATTATATTTAATTTATTGGTGGTGTTTTATTCTGATTTAATTGCAGCCTGCCTTTGTTAATCTGCTGCCTTTCTGCTTATTTGTCCATCCAGTGAATATTCTGGTTTACCTTAAGTCATTATTTAATGTGATTCCTAAAAATATAGATAATTAGTATCTGCCTGAGTGTGTGTACACATGCAACTGTCTTGTTCCACGACCTTCCACTGGCAAGGTATAAAAAAAGATAACCAAAGTACAAGTTCAAGTTCAACTGGAAATTATATATAATGTATAGGAATACAAAGGTTGTTGGGTTTTTATTGTTTTGTTTTGGGTTTGTTTTTTGGTGTGGGTTTGTTTTGGGTTTTTTTAAAATCTCAGAAGGTACAGTTGTCAGAAAGGTCAACTGGAGCGGTCACTTGATCTATTTCTTTCTGAACTGTGGTTAGAAACTTTTAATAATAACCAATTTCAGGTTAGAAAATCCGGTTCTTCTCAGGTATTTGGAACCATATTTTCAGGGCCTATTTTCATGATGTGGATATCCTTGGAAGTAGTAGAATATTTGCCCTGGTATTTTATGGGTTCTTATCAATAATTTCTCATTAATTATTCCATTTCAATTAATTTTATGTCTTTGAAGGAAAAGCATTTTAAAATACGGAATAAAAGGTTCCCCACTGCCTATTTAAGCTTTTCTCAAAACAAAACAGGGCAAAACCAAAACCTGAAATTGGACATACGGGATTTTGCCAAAAGGGAGACAGGGGAAATAATGCATAAATAATGGAAACGTACTATTGCAGCAACCATCCTTGAAAGCGTGGATTTTAGCACGCTTTCTATTAGTAGGTACACATGAGTAGCTGCTCGGTGTCTTTCAAGTAAAACCAGGTGTATTCCCTGCTCGCACTCTCAGAAAGATCATGATTTGCAACTGTGAAAATTATTCCGAAACAATCATAAGCCTGGATATTGTTCAGTAAAACCTAGAGAGAACAACAACAACAACAATCAGCCCTGTTGCAGCCTGGTTATGTGTCTTAGTAGCAAGAACCAATCTTCTCCAGGGATTGATTTGATTTGAAGGAGAACCTTTGGTGCAGAGGTGGCAGAATAAATACCTGAAGACTGATGTTCTCTGTTCAGACAATCAATACCAGCCCCATGACTATACTTCTGGCTACCTTCTAGTTAAAAACAAATTTTTTAATTCTGACAATTTAATTGCCATTCCCAAGTTCACATTAACTTGCTTGGGAAAAAAAGGCTTTAGGTAATTTTTCAAAGGAGGGGGGAAAAAAAAAATCCTTCCAAAATGGTTATTTATAAAAGTCATTCTAGAAGTGTATTGTGGGGGAAGGAAAAAGAGGTGAAGGTGGTTTGGTAGAAAAAAAAATGGAATGGAAAGAGTTAACTCCTTTCTGTTCTCCTTTTCACTGATAATTTTTTGATGAAACCAAAATACGTATATAGATGTGAAAGTGGAAACTCATATCATGAAAAAATGAGGACTTTAAACCTATTGGTATTTTTAGATTGACCCCCGAATACAGTATTTTATGAGAGAATCTTTAGCTGCTAGGAAATACCTTATCAAGCTTTTAAACAAGTGATTTGTTGGTTTTTATTGATGTACGTTAAAATCGGGGGGTGGGTGGGGTGGGGGTGTGGAGTTAAACCAGTCTATATCGTTTCTATCACGGCAATAGGCGGAGTCCCGAGCACTGTGACTGTGAGGGACTAGCAGCTGATCACCTACAGTATTGCAATCGACTGGTCGGTTTTCTTTGCCTCAACTCAAGGGATGAAAATGTCTTAAAATAATATTTGAAAAATCTTATGTGAAAGTGCTCAGGTTTTTTCTGTTGTTGTCTTTTTAAACAAATAGGAAGACTAGAGGCAGGCTTCTGGGAGCCCTTTTCGAAAAAATAGTAAGGTGTTTTTAATGCATCTTGTCCCTGAACCGCTTTTCCTGATACATTTACCAGACGTTTTTTAAAAAAAAAAAAAAAGAAAAAAGTAATACTAAGTATCTTCGGTATCGTGCTTTCCAATACTGCATTTTTCAAAGGGCTTTTAAAAACTGTATTTTGAACATAAGGTCAAGTTGTAGACAATTTATAATAATCTGTCATTCTATTAAGCTTGTTCAGCAACGTAACCTAAACTATTATTTTTACACCCAAGTGTTCCAGAGATTTAACTGGAATAAATAAGAGACTCTGCAATTGCAGAGATCTGTTTGCAAAAACCTACTTGAAGGAACTGGGTCTCTCAGAGCAGTTTGGGAAGGCTTGCATGGAACTACACTAATGAATTATAATAATGAAGTCGCTGTGCTAGATAAATACTCTGTCAGTAGGCTGTTACATCCTGTGCAATACATAGACCATGGCTTGATCTTGAAAAGGTGTGTGTGAGCGTGGGCTTAGATCTGCAGGACTGGAGCCAGAAGCTCCAGTTGTGCCAAGAACAGGCAGGCCTGGCAGAGCACGATTTGGGTTAGCAGATGACTGGGCAGGGTTTGGGACCTGAAACAGGAAATCTAGTGTAATGTGTGCATACGTGGGAACTGAATATACCACACAGTGTCATGCTCTGTCATATGTAACTCTGATCAGGAAATACAGAAAGGGAACCGCACTGTGACCTACCTGCACGAGTGCATTTATCTACAGAAAAGAGGTGTTCCCATGTGGAATGTATTCAGCTCTATACTGATACCTGTGTGAGCGTGTGTGTGTTGGTTGCAGGTGTTAGTGCTTTTATTCAAATCAGTACAGAAGAAGCAGACTCTGGTTCAGTGTGTGATGTCTTACTGCCTTCCAGTAGCTAGTGTCCGCAGATGTGTAGGCAGGCTCTGCATCCTCCTGTGCCTGCCTGTGCACACGTGTTTTATGCATGTCAGGAAATGTGGGTAACTAACATCACATGCAAAGAGATGACAAGAATTTACAAAAATGGCTAAAACAACTTACGGTCTAAAAATCTTTTATTGAAAAAGGCAGCTATATATGTTGCATGTTTTTGAATCAGCATAATGTCAGTAGCTGGGGAAAGAAAGAAAATCTGAGTAAGTGATGAAGATGAGGCAGGAGGTGTGTATTTCTGTTATCCAGTCATCTTTGGCTTGGAAGTTGGTTGTACTGATTTTATGTTTTCTTAGGGATAGATGAGAAGAAAGACTGAAGGGCATACTAGTGTTTTGGACAAGCTAAGTATGATCTTGCCTCTCAAATCCGTCTTAAATGAGACTAGGTAGAAGGCTAGTTTGAAATAGCGTCTTCAGTATAACACAAATAGATCATAGTAAAGGAAGCAAAAATGGCAGCTTTGTACAGTGCAGATGGGGTTTTTGAAACAACGACTATAGTTTGTATTAAAATAATACATATCTTTTACATTATCGCTGGGATGGTTTTGTTCTATTTTAATTTTTTTGATGTTCAGGAGAATGCTGGTAGGCCACTGAGTAACAGTGCATGTGGTGTGTATTAGTATACTGTTGGTAATTTTACTGCTGCTAACTTAAAATCCTCAAGGGGGAGTTAATTACAGGAAAACCTTTCTAAATATCAGCTGCATATTTTCCATGACAAGAAGGTTTTCAACTCACATTGAACAACTCCAGAATCTGAGTTATCATTATTTACATGAGCGCATTTTAGAAGAAAGTAAAATTTGTGTTTGTACAACGCAGTTAAGGCTTTACAATAATTTATTTTCAGAGGTTTACTTACAAGCGGCAGTTACTGGCTGGGGAGAAGGGATCACGCGTAAATTGCATTGTGTTTTGTATGGCAAGGTCAACTTCTTTGTGGGTTGGTCTGGTTTTTTGTTTTGGAGTTTTTTGTTTTGGGGTTTGGTGTTTTTGGTAAGCGCAAGGCCCAAACCAAACCCAGGGTATTAAGTGGTTGGGGTTTTTTTATGTGTTTGGGTTTCTTTTTTAGTTTTCACTTAATTGAAAAGTTTATTATTTGCAATTTATGTGCATATATTTACTTAAACAATTTAAACTTTATATATTGCCACTGGGGAATTGCCACCTTCTGTAAATGTTTGCAGATTAACATATTTTTAAAGAAAGCCAGTGGAACTTCAGATCAAGGATGGCAGCAATTAGAGAAAGCAGTGAGCGATGTGTTGAAGGTAGTTGGTCTTGATGTGTTTGGTGAGTGTTTTTCAAACACGACTGTGCCAAGGGCATTCTCAATCTATTTTTTTGGAAGTAGTATTTTTATTTTCAACCTAAAAAAAAAAACAAAACAACCAACAAACCCAAACAACGCACACACACACTGCTGGTTTTTGGCTTTTACCACAGCGAGTGGTAACAATGTGTAGAGCGAGGGATTGCCTCTTCCACCCCTCCTTTTTTTTTTCCTTTTCTTTTTCCTCCCTGCTCCTTTGCGCTTGTGATTAAATGAAACAGATTGCGGCGTAGCAGTGCGGAGGCGAGATGACCCTTCCCAGCAGGTACCGCTCCCCCGCGGGAGCGGAGCGGGGCCGGGCCGGGCCGTGCGGCTGGCGGGGGGGCGCGGCGGTTCCCCTGCCCGGGTCCCGAGCCTGGCGTGAAGCAGGCGCTCTAGGTGAAGCGAGCTGCTTGTTTACTTCTCCTGCATTCCGA